>UXGC01000238.1:0-200982 GCA_900480045.1 Eurytoma adleriae
CCTGGAGTCTACACCGAGATCGCATCTTACAAAGATTGGATCGCAAAAAATGCTGGTCTCTAAATCTTATGATTACTGACATTTGTTGAAAAGTGTACGTTCCATTTTATGAATCAATAAAGAATAATAATTAACAAAATAATCATACTAATGTTTTTTAAGTTTACTTATCTCCAGTATTATTGTATTTTCTATTTGAACATAAAATCCCCTTTTATGTTTTAGTATAATATCTATTGCTAGTCTACCATTTTCGATTGATTTATTTATTCAATATTTTCCAATTAATAAAACAGTTGTCAATTTTTGAAATTTTAATAAAAGCTAAACATATATTGTGTTGTCCATTTAAGAAAATAAACTGCTAAATATTTAACGGCTTTTAGATTGATTAATTTATGTGCATATTAGTCTCATAATTTATTGAGAATCATGACACGTTTGACGTTCAAGTCACGCACCGTTTACGTAATTGCTGCGGGGTAGGAAAATAGCTCGCGGATTTGGATAAACCGACGAAGATCGATCGACGCACTTCGGCATTATCTCGCGGCTTTGAACAGAACGTCGAAAATGGGAAATGCGTATTGCTTTTAATCATGGACATAGACTTGTGATTATGTACAGCCTATTGCAAGTGTTGAAAAGTGTAGATTCATTTTGATTTGCGGAATGATTTGCACATTTATGTAAATGTGAAAAAAATTGATTTCCTTCGTACTAGCAGTAATAATAACGAAAATTTTTGTTTGCAACTCGTCAGTGAAATATTTATTTGGCATTGCTAACTCATTTCTTCATTATATGTTGATTAAAGTGATTTTGGTTCAAAAGCCTAAAAAATGCGAATAATATTTATCTTTTTAAGAAAGTGACATCGCGACAATCCTCGAAGTTTAATGAACTTCTTAGACCAATCAATAAATTTTATCAATTCGATTTTAAATGAGGTGATTATTAATTTGTATGTATCGTCCTTCAGTTCGCCAACCACTCGAGTGCACTGACCTGCACGATACAATCTAATTATTAATCGTTTTATGAAAGGATAATGACTATTATATCCCTCCTAATGGGCTTAGACGAAGAATACATTTAGCGTTTTGGGCAACACACATACAATTAATTGTGGAGTTGAGAATACGCATTAGTAATAACGAATTTAAATTATAGATGCAGATCTTAAATGTACTATATTCTGCTATATTTTGGAAAAAGATGATTATAGCTATTTCTATTTCCAACTATATGAAGTATAAAATATAATTACCTTGGATTTATTTAAAAATTTGTCCTTAGTATAAAAAGCTATATTCCTTATATATTTATTTAAGTACTATTCATTTAAATTATAATCTCAATTCTCATTCGGTCAGAAAAATATGTACCACCGTTTTTTATAAAATAAAGTTCTTTTTGGATAAATTAATCATAAACAGCCAAATTTAGAAGAATATCAGAATATACCAACTGCTTTGTAACTTTGTCTACCATAACGACTACACTCAAATCCTCTTAAGCCTTCAATCGTTGAACAATAAATTGATTTTCCACGTCGAATCCTCCGCAAAAAATGTAAGTAGATTAGGCCTCAAAGCCGCGTGCAGTCAACTCGATTCAGCGTTAATCCGCATAATACTGCACGGCATCGATCGCGCATCCGCAGGAGCACAAAAGCGTCTCGCAGTCGGTCTGGAGATTCGTAGCGGGCCGGCGGCGGACTTCCGGCCCGTGACGGATAATAATGCGTCCTTGCGCGAGTGCTACGGGTTGCGCCGCGATTTACGGCCCCGGATCCCGCATTATCTCTCTCTCCTAGAGCCTACGCGCGCCCCTGTAACTTATGCACGTGAGGCGCACTCGAGGTGTCCTCGAGATTATGGAATTTGCGAGCCGAGATCGACCCGGCCAGCTCCGCTCCTCGCTTGCTCGACTTGTCTGGATTAAAGTGGGATTGTCCCTTTACGTGTGTTCTTCGAGCTGTTGTATGGTTTACACTAACTTTTTTATTGTGCCAATTTCTGTTAAATATTCAATGTTGTAACTTACTTGAGGCGGTCAAGAGGTTTTGCAGTGGGATAGAAAATTTATTTGAAAGTTGATGTCACGTGAGCTCAGTTTCTTATTCGTACGATAAGAACAGTTGGTAAAAAAGAATGGAATGAATTGATTCAAATATTTGTGTGACATATAGAAATATGCAATTTTCCGATTAGAAATGCATAGGCCCTATAATTGGTACTTCCTCAAATACTTACAATTAGGTATCTGTTACTTATTTTATAAAAGAAAATGGTGATTTCCAACTTTTAGATCATCAATACGATATTTATCTAAATATTTATAAAGTTAAAAATCTATTAACAAACCAGAATTTAATAGAGATTTTCTGTTTGTTTTTCAGAATCGCCGTTATAGAATTGTTCCAGAGGAGAGCGAGTGTGAAGCTTTACATACCAGGTAACATTGGACATAATTACAAAAGTAGCTTCTCGTTACTAATGTACTATACAACCACAAATTCATTTAAATATCTTATTTATTTAAAAAATTAACTGTCGTCACGAGTAATTTATTTGGTGAGCTTTTTCCTGCTTTTTTGGCCAAAAAATTAATTGCACATGCTTGTGCAATTAAAGTAAACTCAAGGACATTTAGAAAGGATTGGTCCGAGCTGCTTCCAATTCCCAGTTGACTCTGTTTTACAGCATCCAAACCTCACAGGTAGACAAGATAAATGAAAAAGCACACGAGACTGCTTTTATTACTCCCGCGAGAGTCGTTAGTTTAGGAAGAACTCCGGTATCTTAAAGTCGTCGCAATTCTACGAGTTCCAAGGGAAAATTTGAGGACTTTTCTCTTTGAACAAACTAAAATTACACTCTGAAAATAAAATTAGAATGTCACTGCATTCTGCAATTTTTTTTAATTATTTATGTAAATAATAAATAGTTTATTAAAAATTTTGTATTAAACACTTATGCGTTTGTTATTTTAATGAGGATATAATCACAGTGATATAACCACATGATGCAAATCTCTACAAGATTTTCTGAAAAAGAAATTCAATAAAAATTAGGCAACAAATAAAACATTTAGATTATCGTATTCAACAAAAAATTGGTAAGAAACATTTAAACCTCATTCCTAATGTATCTATCTAATAAATAATTATTGTATATTAAACTACTCTTACCTGTGGGTATCTTTAGAGCAGGTAGTATTGCAGATCTCGTGATTAATAATCAGCACTGTCGCCACCAGGACCGACGGACCGCCCGATATGTCTGTACTATCCCAGTCTGTTTCTACTGCCTCCTGGATGTCCACTGCCTTATTAGTCACGTCGCATAAAATTATCGACTGCTGAAAATAAACAGACACATTTACATTTTTACTAATAAAATGTTACATAAATAGAATTATTAGTAACTTCAAAGCCTAAATTATTATTTTTAGTGTCATTTTTACTTGTAATTTGAAATATGTTAATTTTCATTACTTAAAGTTAGTCTTTTATTTGAGCTATCTTATTAAATTGGATCAAAAGCTTATCTTCTTCGTAAAATATCCTTGCTATAATCCTTTTATGTATAAGCACGGATGTAAATGTATCCTACTGTTAACAGCCTGAGATGCTTTTAGCAGACAAGAAAAAAAGGCATTGAACGGTATCTCTTAAATCATGAATTATTCATGTACAAGAATACGGATTATCCATCGAGTTCAACGAATCCTTTTTTACAGTGAAAAAACTGCAAAAGAGTCTTAAAAGACTTGATTGTACTTATTTTTTTGTGCGCGCATTTAAAATAAAAATATTAATTTTTTATTCTTAAATATCGTCGATTTAAAAGTAATAACCCTGATAAAAATATAAATAAACACTCAGCAACTGAGTCTTTTATATGTAAAATATAGTTTTAAAATAAAGAACGAAAACACAACAAGAAAATTAATCTTCATATCTAATAATCCATAGGTGACAGTTTCTTTATAGACTGAATATAGATAAAAAATGTGCATTAGATATAATAGATCCGAACGAGTACTAGAAACTGCCGGAAACTTTTTGTTGCCGGATACCCGCGGAATTTTTTCTCTGTATTTGGAACGATTATGATAAAGTTCGTTATCTCTTGCGGTCAAGATTTTACGATGCTACAACTATTACTTTCTCACATTGCCACTGTTTACACTGCGTATTTAACTGCCACTTTTATTGCAAACTTTGCCTGACATCACCAGCAAAGACTGATCCCGAGTTAGGTAGCAATTGTTACAGTGGGTTTGTCACTCGTTGCGATGCCACCGTTTTTGCAGATTGAAGACAGATATATTATATCTTTGATAAGATAGCCAATGTACTTATCGTGCTCTTTTCTTTTCTTAATTGCGCCTTCGACCCGGAAAGCCGGCACATCGCTGAGCAAACACGGCTGCCGCCACCACAGGCTTGCAGCCTTTTATGCAATACAAAATCTGATATGTTCTAAAAAATTAAATAAGACACATATTTAAGAAAACATTTATTTTCCTAATATATTTCCTAATACATTTATTTTAGATGGGAAGTGAACAAAAGAAATTAAATTATAAAAGAATGATTATAAGAAAATGTAGAATTTTGTTCTACAGAAGATGCTTGTTGGTTTGATGTTTGCAATGTGGTATATAAATTAATACCTGTGAATTCCCCATGTGTCAGACTCTTTTCCCAGTTTCCTCTTGACATTTGCAATATTTCAACTAATTGTTTAATACGCATTTAGGATCAGCTGCCCGCACTTTCTGGCGAGTTACTCCGTTATCAGTTCTGTCACGGTTTGTCGACGTTCACTGTGACATCCTGACATCATTATTCCCCCATTAGATTAACAAATTAAGCTTTATGTATTGTACAAACTTAAATGTTGGATAAAAATTTACTTAAAAATATTATATTGCTATTTGTTTATTAATGTACGTTTAAATGCATTAAATGCATATGATATTAAAAAAATGATACTCTAGAATAATGCGTTTTTACAGAGTATTAATCCTTCCCTTTAAAAATAGATTATTTTTGGATTCCTTATACGCGACACCATTTATTTTATCTCACGTGTTCACTAGGAGATAACTCTGTACCAGCATGTGTGCTACAGATAGGTTTTGACCGTATTACCACTTAACGAATTACAATATCGTACATATAAAAAAGAGATTTTCGAATTTAACCCATTGCACAGTGTTAGCAACCTCGAAGATGTTCCGTTTTCTCTTCACTGCTATCCTACTAGTGTCTGGTAACGATGCCACGATTGTGTTAAAAAAAAAGTTTATTCACCAAAAATCCCTACGAAATCTAAACTAACGAAGACAAACTTGGTAAAATACAGCAGGTACCTCCGGGGCAGTTCGACCGTCCGGTCGAATAATAGGTGGGAGCAACGCGGTGATCGAGACTTATCCGTACCAGGTGTCCCTGGTGCTCGGCGTGTCGAAGCTCCACTTGTGCGGTGGTAGCATCATCTCACCCGAGTACATCTTGACGGCGGCCCACTGCGTGGAGACTTCGCAAAGAGTGATGGTGCGCAGCGGCTCATCGTGGAAATCGAGGGGCGGCAGTCTGCACTCGGTGAAGGAGCTCGTGGTTCACGAGGGATTCGGCAAGAGAGACGACATGACGCCGGTGGACGACCTGGCTCTCCTGAAGCTGGACAAACCCATTCGCTTCGATAGCAAACGACAACCCATCGAGATGTTCGAGGTCATTTGAATAATTATAAAGGCTTTTTGTGGAGATACGTTCTCTGAAACAGTGGTGAATGACTTTGATTACGTTAAATCGGATTGGGTGAAATTTTCACGAGAAGATTACTCTGATAGAACTCAAAAAGTAGAGATGAAAGCACTTTGAAATCAAAGATTTGTATACGAACATTTTTTTAAATTTCAATGTTTCACTGTCTTTAAAGATGTGATGTCTCTTGATAGTCTCAAGTCAGTTGCCGGAATGTTTGTAGTATGACTTCAACATAACAGAGTACGAAGTAACTGGATATATAACATTTAAAACTCGTAATATATTTCAATTATTATTGCATTTATCAACGAAACCTGGTAAATTGAAATTTCACTCCATTCGATATAGCGGGAAGATATTAATCTTCTAAACAAATGAGTTATGCATCAGATTTTCGGTGCTTACAATCGTTTCTTCAAATTATAGACTATCTGTAATATTGCCAAACCATGTAAATTGTTTATCTTTAAAAAAAACATTTTCAAATAGGCGAACGAAACAATCAACAAGGATGCAGTGGCAGAAGTAACAGGATGGGGTTTTACACAAAAGTCAAAGTACAAAGGTCAATTGCAGTGTATCTCAATTCCGGTGATATCCAAAGATCTGTGCGAGACGATATTTAGCGCATACCCCGACCAAGGAACGCCAGCAATACCTGACGGTCAGATTTGCTCGGGTCTGTACAAAGTTGGGGGCAAGGACGCCTGTGTCGGCGATTCCGGTGGCCCTCTAGCGATCAAGGGACGACTGGCTGGTGTGGTCTCCTGGGGTAATGGCTGCGGAACGCCCGAATGGCCCGGTGTCTACATGGAGATTGCCTACTACCGTGAATGGATTAGAAATAAAACCGGTATTTAAGACTGCAGGAGAGAATTTTTTCTTTTGACGATTAGCTTTCTGATCACATTTTGTAGTGATATTTGATTACACTTTTGTATATTAAAATGTTGCTGTTGAACAACTTTGCATTACTACTGTAGGTTGGAGATGAAACCTGCGGCACTAATTTTTGATGATGTACAAATTAACGTCAATTCTAATGTTATTTTTACGATAGTTTAAATTGCGTAATAGTAAGTAATTAAGCACAGTGTAATTGAGCAATAATTTAATTCTGGTTCAGATGCGTCACAACCCGCATAATTGACAGATAAAACAGCCTGATTAATTGCCAATGATATATTTTCCGAAAATGTTTTCTAATAATAACAAAGACGTATTATTAATAATCATAATCGAACTTGTTGATCGTTAAAAATATCGGTATCTGAACAAGAGGTGTTTCAACCCTCTTTTAAAAAAACGATAACAATTTGGCGAAGCATTTGAAGAAACAATTTAATTGGGTACTAACTAAATGTAATTTAGTATTTCAATTGTTTACTAGCAAACTAGTAATGCATAAATTCCACAAAAAAGAAATTCACATACTACGCGAGAATATTATTTGCCGGTTAAAGTGCACAAAGTTTTAGAAAATAAGCTTGTTAATGTTTCAAACCTTCCCTATACAACGATCCAAAATAAACCGACGCAATCGATAAATCTGATAGGGTTGCGTTCGGCCGTTACCGCCGATCGCCAAAGACCTGAGCGGATTTCTAATCTCCTACGGCGAGAACGCAAAACTATCAATCGTCGGCGGTGCATTTAATCCCCGCGCGGACGCTATCAGCCGGCTTATTGGACTTCGGGTACTCCAGTTCAGTGGAATTTCTGAGATCGCCGAGCAATTTAGACTCTCAGGAAAGTTCGGCCGGAGATAGCGCGTACGTATGTAACTCGTCGATTCTCGGAATTTAAGTAGAAGTGCCGATTAGGCGCGATTGATCTCCCTTGCGATAAGCGAGATTTTATTTAATTATAACTATTGGCGATGTATCGATTGCCGCGTTCCATAATATTTATAGACCATTTGGTACTATGTTTACTTGTTTTTGTTTTTGATTTTGATGTGATTGTCTTAAAGAACAAGAATGTGGCTTAAAAAGTTAAAAAGATAAAAAGAATCTCTTTAGAAAAAATCCATGTCTTTTTGATTGTATTAGGTATTTCTCCTTGATTTGATTGGTGACGGGTAATTGTTATTGTTTATTTGTCCGTGTATGAAGCATTAGGGGTTTGTTAGGTATCAGGGAAAAGGTAGGGAGAAATGTCTGGATTCTGGTAGGATTTTGTCCACCTCTTACACGCATACCTTATGTAAAGATCCAGTGAAAGGTAGGGAAACCCTAGGACACATTCCGATTTAATACACAGATGATAATAACTTGTAGGAAGAAGTAATTAAAAGATTTAGAATAGCGGAAAAATATGGAAAAACATCAAAGACTTATTAAATGTGCTTCTTCAATGATCGACTACCTTCAAAGTTATCATTTCACTTCCTAAATATCTTCCAATCCAAAATATCATTAAAAATTCACTCGTTTTGTCTATAAGTTCACAATTTACACAGAAAGATATTTCGAGAGTAATACTTTAATCAACAGATTAAAATCTCGCTCTTATGCGTCCTAATAAATCGATGAAGAACTGATTAAAACCCGCGCAAATCCGATTCCCGGAGTCCAGGAAGTAAGTAGTTGATTCCGATAAAACGAAACGCGCTTTATTACCTACACAATAGCAAAAAAAAGGAAGAAGAATTCGGTGTGGGACACGTTCGCGGCAAAAGCGAGCAGCCGCATAGGACCCGGCGCACCGGCGACAAAGGCAAACGAGCCGCGGGCGAACGGGGCGGGCAATCAAGGGCGCAGCGCTCGATTTTGAGCACGCTGACTTATTACCGAGCCGCGGACGGCCGTGTGTTTTCGGCTTGTACCGGTGGCCCCGAGCCAATCCCATTACAAAGCGAGCGCGCGCCTCCGCCCTGTTTACCGTCAACATCAGCCCCGCGCTTAATCGGCCGACCCGCGGATGAAGTTGCCGACCCCTCCGGCGCCCCGTGCGATGCGGGCACCCCGATTTTGGTCGAGTCGTGCTTTTTTTTGTTTTATTTAACGTTTCGACGCGCCGCTAGATCAATATGTGCGGCCACTAATGGAGGGCGGGGGTATTTTTGTGGACGTGAAATTTAAGAATTATTGCATTTGACGTTCAAATATTTTGCCTTCTTTCGGGTGGAACGGTGCCGTCGGCAGGAGTGCCGCTTTCCAGTGTTATCGAATGCGAGGTGTGACAGAACGTATTGTAACAAAAAACAATGAATTTTAAAATGAATTACTTAGGGATTGACATAAAAGCTCATTTTAAGTGGGCTCTTTAAAGTGGAAATTGTGTTATTATGTTAATAAAATGATGCATTTTTAACGAATGTAGTACAGTCGAATTGTAATTAGGTACTTTGATGAAAACATTTCCATCTCTTTAGATCAGACTGATAAAACATTTAAAAATACTGCGTACGCGTTTTATTTTGTCAAACATTGATAAACATTAAGTTATCAAACGCTTGGTTTGGAAAGTTGCATGTCGTCGTAATCGTGGCCTGTGCATACGCTACCTACATCATAGTATCTCAATTTCTTCTATGATAAAAAAATTAGAACAAAAAATACCTGACAATTATTTTTGTTGATTATAGAATATTTCATGCAACTGCGCAATTGATTTATGTTATACAAACAAATAAAGAATATTAATAGCATTCTGAGTTCTCCATGAACAAAGCTAAACTACTGGTTTTCTTTTAAACTACTGCTAAACATAACAACTTCAATTTATCTGAATGATTTTTGCAAAGCTGCATGATTTTTACGATTAGATAACTTGATCAGAAAATCACAGTACTTGAAGCGCGAATTTTATCTTCATGAGTAAGTACAAAACATCAAAAAAAGAAACTGCGCTGCCAATATTCAAATGAGAATAATGTTTATTTATTTTATAATTACAACTTAATTGCGTTTATCAGTTTTTCCTTCGAACTTCGCAGAATACTTCAGTACTTATCGCACACATAATTGAAGAGCTGTAATTAGTTGCTCAATAATTTATCACTACACGCGCGTGTGCTATGTTTACCCTATCTTTAATTAATCATTCAAATCTTATATATAAATACCGGCTGAAGTGCCATACAATCAGTTCAAACTCCGACGTGACAAAATGATGTACCTTTTCCTTGCCGGTGCCTTGTTGGCACACTGTGGTAAGCTTTGTACTTATTAAATTATTAAATTAGAAATTAAATTCTTCTTGAAAAAACAAATAACTTTAAGAACACTCGAAGCAACATAATCATATTAAGTTCGTAACACAGTACATAATGACCTGAACTTTTTGAAATCTGAACCTTTTGAAAGCAAATTTCGGAAGTAACGCTAAAATTTGATTATTCACTGCGATCGATTTTCAAAGTATCTCTCATATTTTTCGTTCAGTCAACGCAGCCAGTTTGGTCAAGCAGAGCGGCCGCATCTACGGTGGTGAGGATGCGCTCATCGAGACCTACCCCTACACGGTCAGTCTCACGGAGAAAAGTCAGCACAGCTGCGGCGGCAGCATCGTCTCGCCCGACTTCGTCCTGACGGCTGCCCACTGCGTCCACAAGGAGGTGCCCCTCTCGCACTACGGGATCCGCTCGGGCTCGAGCTACAGAAACGAGGGCGGCGTGATGCACCCCGTCGCCGAGGTGATCTACTACGACGACTACAACGCGAGCGACGCGCTGCTGCACGACATCGCCTTGGTCCGAGTGTCTCGGCCCTTCGAGTTCGACGACGGCCGCCGGCCCATCGAGCTGTTCGCCTCGGGCGAGGCGCTGCAGGACGGCACCGCGGGCGTCGTCACCGGCTGGGGCTACACGGAGTACGGACTGCCGCGTCAGCTGCAGGTGGTCGTCGTGCCCACGGTGTCCAAGCCGCTCTGCCGGAAGGTCTACGGGAGCGAGCTGGAGGGACAGTTTTGCGCGGGCTACTACGGCGTGGGTGGCAAGGACTCGTGCCAGTCCGACTCCGGTGGGCCCCTGGCCGTGGAGGGTCGCCTGGCCGGTGTCGTCTCCTACGGCAATGGATGCGCACTGCCGGAGTATCCGGGCGTTTACGCTGAAGTGGCGTACTATCGCGATTGGATTAAAAGGCACACCGGTGTCTAGCGATGAAAGTGGATAGTTGTGACCCGATTTTGAACAGAACTTTATTTTTGACTCCGTGGATTTTATTTTAATTTAATTGCGTTTGATTATTCATTAGATCCACGCGTAGGAAAAATATCAATTGATATTTATCTTAAGATTATGTATATATTTAATAATATGTTGTATTGATTACTTTTTTATGATATTATTGTAATGAAAAATAAAGGCGTACAGATAAAAGAAATACAAAGGTTTCAAATATTTCATTTACAACATACTTACAAATTTAGTTGTTACTATGCCAATTCAGAATTGTCTTTTTAAAAGATAAACATTCTATAATTAAGATAACGTAATATATTATCGTTTTATGCATAATTTATTGCATTATTATTAACATAACTACTCGATTTTTAATTTATCATTTTTGTAATAAATTTCAATCGTGGTCATAATGAAAGCTTAATTATGAAGAAAGATTAAATATTAATTTGCGGACATAAATTTACCATTAAAATTATCAGTAATATTACACCTTTTGCAAAGATTTGTGCATTGAAACTGCTTGATTCGATGACTTTTTAATTAGGCATATTTCACTTATTCATCATTTGAAGAGTAGTTTATTATGCTCTACAGTTTAATATGAATACCTATATGATTTTAATATAATTATAATAGAAGAAATATTAACTGATCATTGAATCGTTTAAAAATACTGAAATGATATTTAATTTAAGTATTGTAATTTAAAAAGTCATGTGAGGACAAATGCGCTTCATTCATTAATGATCAACCTACTAACATAATTTTCATAAGGCCTTACATTAAAAACTGATTTATAACTTTTTGTTTTGACTAATTATTGCACAGCGTTTTTTTATGCTTTCCTGTGAAATGGATTCGTCTATCGTAAAGATTTAAACAGAATCGATCAACGAATTATGTATATCATTAAAAATTTTAATGCTTAACATTACCGCCGCAAAGTCATTAGCATTTATTAGCAATTAATTCTTTAATTTTCAAAATATACTATAACAATAGTCGTAAAATAAAGCTTTGATGTTTAATCATCTGCCACATGATATTTGTAAATGACAATTTTTAAAGCTTAATTAAAAATGTATAAACAAATCAAAATAATTGGTAACGTTGTCCTGATTAATATGTATAAAAGGAGATCTGTTGCTTCTGGTGTCATACTGTAATTCACCTCAGTAAAGTAGTAAACATGTCGAAGTTAATATTTCTTACTGCGTTACTTATTATTAACGGTAAGTTTAATTAATTTATTATAAAGTAAAGTAAGTTACATAATCCGTTTTGTAATTTGCAAATAAGGTAAACGTTACTTGGTTTAATAAAAAATTGTACATTTTCCTCGTCAATATATTTCGGTCTTCTCGTCAAAATACATTACGTGCAATTTTTTTAAACACATAAAATTCATCAGCCAACCCTGCCTTACTTGAGAAACAACGGGAGGATCGGATCATTGGTGGAACAAATGCTTGGATCAGGGATTTTCCGTACCAAGTGTCGATAGAAGCAGACGGTTCTCACTACTGCGGTGGCAGTATCATCTCCGAGAAGTACATTTTAACAGCAAGTCATTGCATCGAAAGGTTGACGCCACAACGGATGAGGGTACGTGTCGGATCTTCCTGGAAAGGCAGACGTGGTACCTTGCACGAAGTGAAAAGATTAATAGCCCACGAGGAGTACGTTGTTAGGGAAGATGGCGTACCCGTCCATGACATCGCGCTCATGGAGTTGTCCAAACCCATCAAATTTGACAAAACTCGCAAAGCGATCAAACTTTTTGAAGTGAGTGCTAGTAATTATATATTAATTTGCGTATTTTTATCAATAATTTAATTCACTTTGATATACTCGAATCTTGCTTTTTATTAAGAGATAACTTCAAGTAAAAAGTGACCATTTCTAAGCATTTTTGAAACGATTTTTCAATCATTTTATGAATAAATAGAATTCATTTTGTCAAACGGTTTACCAATAATATATATCAGTTGAAATTGTATATTTTTGCTACATTCTGCATTCTTTTAAATAGGCAAACGAGAAAATCCTCCGAGGTGCTAAGGGGGTAGTGTCTGGTTGGGGCTGGACCGGTTCCAATTTATACCTAGGACGACTTCAAAGTGTGATATTACCAATCGTCTCCACAGCACTGTGCAAGAAGGCCTACAGCGAAAGGCCCGGGCAACTTGAGCCTTACTTACCCGAAGGTCAGATCTGCGCAGGCTTCCTCGGGGAAGGAGGTAAAGACTCTTGTCAAGGCGACTCCGGCGGACCTCTGGCCATTCAAGGACGTCTCGCTGGTGTGGTCTCCTGGGGCGAGGGCTGCGCCGATGCCGAGTTTCCTGGAGCCTACACTGAAGTATCTCAGTACCGCGATTGGATAAAGAAAAATGCCAATGTTTGATCATTTATGTGTTTCTTTTTCTGTATAAGCATGCGTTTCTTTATCTTAAGGAAAAAGTAGACACCCAATTTTATATAAAGAGAAATGAATAATAAAGTGCGTTGCTGCTAGTATAACACTTTCCAAATTATTTTAATTATAATAAGTGAAATAAGACATCAGTCTCAAAATGCAATGGTATTATTTTGAAATATCTTCAAAAGATTCTATTGAAATCCTCCTGATTGTTTTGATGGATCAGAATTCTTCGCAATTTTACAAATCATTATAATTTTCAAGCAAGGATAATGCAAAATAGAAATTTTTTTTAATGCATTCAGATTTATTTTTATTAACAATAGTTTACATTCCAAACACAGGGAAAATGAAATTATTTAAAATTCCAATTTGCTTCTCTAAGTCGAAGATGCTCTTCCAAGGTTGTTCACGGGTTCAATGGCAACCTTAAAACTCGGCATTTTCGTTGATCCAGTCACGGAAGTAGGCCACGTCGGTGTAAACACCAGGGTAGTAAGCCAGAGCGCATCCGTTACCCCAGGAGACGACACCAGCAAGACGTCCGTTGATGGCGAGCGGGCCACCGGAGTCACCCTGGCAGGCGTCCTTGCCACCGACTCCGTAGTAAGCGGCGCAGATCTGGCCTTCGGGCAGTCCACCGTGGGATTTGAGATACGCTTTATTGCACAGTTCCTTGGTGATGATGGGCACCGAGACGGTTTGGAGCTGCTCGGACGAGCCTTTGCCAGTTTCACCCCATCCAGTGATGACAGACATTTCTCCAGCATTGGCGAAGTCGGTCTTCTCGTAGAGGTTGATGGGTTGGCGAGTTTCGTCGAATTTGAAAGGCTCCTTGACGTGCAGCAGCGCGATGTCGTTGACTGGTACGTAGTGCTCGTTGACGTAGTAATTTTCGTGACGGATGACCTTGTCTATCTGGTGGACACTGCCACCTTCGAGGCTAATCGCCGAGCCAGCACGAACAGTCATGTATTTTTCAGCACCATCGGCAACGCAGTGACCGGCGGTCAAGACGTAATGGGCGGAGATGATGGAACCTCCACATCCTTGTATACCGGACATCTCCAGAGCCACTTGGTAGGGATAGGTCTCGATTGCTGCATCTTCACCACCTATTATGCGACCGTGAGGGAACCCTGAGTGAGATTTTAAGGGAATGGGATCCGCTAGAAAAAAAATTACCGATTAATATTAATGTGTTGAACACATAAACTGATATTGTCATATATTGTCATATATTCAAGGAATCAATTGTTAATTGCATAATTCGATAAAGCCAGTTTTTGCAAGTTTGATATAACTAGTAATGGTTTTTAAAAAAAAACTACTTTTGGGTAGTTTAAAAAATTTCTAAGAAAAGGCGGAGGTTTTACAAAGTGTAAAGACTTACCAAAAGCAGATGCTAGGAGGGTAACTGCCACCAGGAAGAACATCTTGATCGTTAGGTAGTTGAGCGAAAAGTGGAAACTTCTCGCCGATTTCATATTTATATGTAGTGTGCAACTGATCAGTGTTTCAAGACAGTTCACGAGTCATTCAGCAAAATTATCAGGTGCCGATTTTCTTGGTAAGACAAGACTTTTTTTCACGGTATCATAGAATTGCAATTAGTAGATACCGCAACTATTTAATTAACAAAGTATTTTTTAAATGCGCCAATGATATAGATTTTTCCTCATGGTTTCATTAAAGCAGAGTGGCTTGTTTGATAATAAGTAAAATTCTTTGATAAGTAAATAAATTAAATAGATTAAATGGAAATTCGCAAGATTAAAACAAGAGTAACTAATTTAAGCAGTCTCGAGACACCTATCATTAAATATTATAAAATTTTGCTTCTTTAAAATTCCTATTAATAGGAATTGTTAAATGCCAGTATTAGCTGCCCGATGGTGGGGTGTGCTGACTATGGCGGTGCCCTTTCACTCATTGATAATAAAATTTTTTGATTGTAATATTTATTTTGAAAAAAAATTACCCAATAAACTTAATTAATACAATATGCAAAAAATTAGCTGAACTATCAATATGAGTTTTAATTAAAAACGAAGGAGTTAATAAAGGTAAAAAAAGATATTCAGATGAAAATTTTTGTATACATTCACGTTTTTGTAATTATCTCGCATTTTTTCGTAATGTAATTAAACTTTCGAGTGTTAGTGTAAGAATTATAAGTAAATTTAATTTAAGATTATTTAAGACAATATCAATATAATTATATTATTGACCACAATCTGTGTAAAAAAGATATCTTTATTATTTTGAAGATCATTCTTTTTGTTCCTTATTTAATTTTTTACTTCAAAATTATCTGCTAATGTTATGTAAGGTATAGATAATGTGAAAAGAAAAACAACTTATTTAAAGCATTCATATTCATTTTTATTAATAAGTCAATCGCTCAGTTAAGAGGTCATCGAAGGATTGTCAAGTAAAAAAACACATAATACACAGTGAAAATTTAATTATTTAAAAACACAATTTTCTACTCTAAGTTGAAGAAGCTCTTCAAAGATTGTTCACGGGTTCAAGGGCCAACACCTTAAAACTCGGCATTTTCGTTGATCCAGTCACGGAAGTAGGCCACGTCGGTGTAAACTCCTGGGTAATAAGCCAGAGCGCATCCGCTACCCCATGACACAACACCAGCGAGACGTCCATCGATGGCGAGCGGGCCGCCGGAGTCACCCTGGCAGGCGTCCTTACCACCGACTCCATAGTAGGCGGCGCAGATCTGTCCCTCGGGAAGTCCACCGTGGGTGTTGAGGTAAGCCGTGTGGCAAAGCTCGTTGGAGATTATTGGCACTGAGACGGTTTGGAGCTGGACGGGCGAGCCTTTGCCGGTGTTACCCCATCCGGTGATTATGGAAACTTCTCCAGCATTGGCGAAGTCGGTCTTCTCGTAGAGGTTGATGGGTTGGCGAGTTTCGTCGAACTTGAAAGGCTGCTTGACGCGCAGAACCGCGATGTCGTAGACGGGTACGCCGTAGTCGTTTATGTAGTACTTCTTGTGGCGCACGATGTTCTCTACCTGGTGGACACTGCCGCCCTGGCCCTTCAGGGATGATCCGGCGCGGACAGTCAGGTCTTCGGCTTTGAAGTCGACGCAGTGACCGGCGGTCAGTACGTAGTTGGCAGAGATGATGCTGCCTCCGCAGCCGTGTTTACCATACATTTCCAGAGAGACTTGGTATGGGTAGGTCTCGATGACTGCATCCTCTCCACCGACTATGCGACCAGTAGGAAATCTAGGTTGGATTCTTGGCTCCGCTGAAAAATAAAAATTGTCAATTTATGATGTTGTTTTGTCATTATACTATTGTAATCTTTGTAAAAGTAGAAAATAATTTTCACAGAATTATTTAAAACAAACAGGAAACTGAAATCTTTCACAATATACACGGAGAAATATATTCTAAAAACTGTTTCTTGTAAAATGTATTATATTTTCTTTGAAAATTTAATAGAATTGTAATATGTCTTCACTAAGTATGCCAAAAAACTATTGCACATTGTTCTATAATGTCAGTCTGTGATAATAATACAATGTATTCTTGAAATAATTTTAGTAGATCTTCTATCTCCGTGTATGGTTATCGACTGGTGTTGCGAATTGAATTAATAAAAACTTACCCTGAGCGGAGGCCAGGAGAGCAACGGCCACTAGGAAGAAGAACATTTCGACTGGTAGACAGATCAGTAGAAAGTGACGAGTACTTCATTGCAGCATATTTATATAGCATTGCATGCGGTAATCATTTCAAGAGGGGTATTAACAAATTCGACGAAATTATCAGGTTCTGATTTTCTCGGTACGATAAGAACATCTATACAGTAGGCAAATACCACTGCAATACGCCGCTAATTATTTATGTAATGAAAATTATACAATTTATCCAGTTATTATTATAGATAATTAATATTATTAATGTGCCGAATTAGTGTGAAATAAAAAAGAAGGTTTCTATTGCATTGCGAACAATTTGCAATAACTACAATTACAATTAATTTACAAAATGTCTATAGAAGAGGTCGAAAAGTTTTTTTTTGTTAATCAAAACTTTAAATATTAATTAAGATTTGTTTGTTTGCAGCAATTCTTTATTACTATATTGGTATAAGTCAAATCAAAATTTACGGGAAATATATACAACCATCAACGCCGATTTTATACGAAATTTTATAAAGAATAATTATATACGGTCTGAAAATAGAATTGCAGATAAAATTTCTTTAAATAAATTACCGATTGAGGCTGATATCTTTTCGTTAGAGAATATCGCAAAGATTTATCGGCCGATTTTCGCTTACAATTATAAAATAAAGTATTTAATCAATCTTTATTATTGAAAAAATATCACTAAGTAGACATTTTAAAGTATATAGCTCTCCTATAATCAATGATACATATGAATATGAGATTCCAACACGTGTAAAAACGTATAACGATATCATTAATTTTATATTACTGATATTTCCATGAAATGCGCTAAAATAATGAACCAAAACAAAGACTCATATTTCGAATATTTTTATTTGTTTTCTGGGGATGTTTCAAAATATACATACGTATCAATTTATCAGTAATCCCTTCTTTCAATAAAATGGTTAGATCCAAATCTCTAAATACGATTTAAGATAAATACAAAATAACAACAGCCACTACCTTTAGGATAGATAGGTACACAAATTAAATAAATATTAAGTATATTTTATATCTGATCTACGCATTTTTTCACACTGCACATGTACGTACTATTTTCGTAAATTTGGCAGTGCTAATGAAAACTAATGTTTTTTATATTTATTAATTGAGTAACCTTTATATTCTAATAATATAAAGGTAATACGAAATTAATAACGCAATTATACGTTTTTACACGTGTCTGTAGCTCAATTATCGCATATAAATATCAGTAATACCAAAGATAATGAAAGAGCTTCGTACTTGACGGTACCCACTTATTCATATATTTTTTCATTAATGAAGATTAAATATTTTGCGATTGTAAATATTCATGAATGAATTATCATACATTATCATCTTGAATCCATAACTTATTTAAATATACTTTAACTTTAACAATAACAAAACCTGCGTTGATGATCAAATTAAAATAAACTTCTTTTAAAAAAAGAAATAAACATTGAATTTTAATACAGGTGTCAAATGCGTAGAAAAGATATTCTGCAAAATAAGAATCACTTTTAATCCATTCTTGGGACTTTTTCTTTAGTGAAAAGGGCCTTCTAACTTTTTTTAACTAGATTATAATTTTTCTTATTTATACTTTTATTCAATGTAATATAGAAGTTCTACTTTCATCATTATTTTGTTTTAATTAAAGATTATGTTAATTATTTATATTAATTATCGAATAAATTATATGATTTTTATTACACATAGTATTTCAGGGACCTTGTAATGGTCACTCTGTAAAGTGTTGTTGTTCTTATCATGCTTAGAAAATCAATATACCTGATAGTTTGTCAAATCGATCAATTTTTGCTGAATATCTCTCTTGAATTGACCTTGTAAAACTATATAAATATGCTGCCGTTGAGCAGTCGTCACTTAACTCTGACTGACTGTCAAAATGTTCTTGTACCTGGTGGCTGTTGCTCTCCTTGCCTCCGCTCATGGTAAGTTTTTAATGAAATTCTATTAACATTTAACAGTTTATTATAATTTCTGTTAACTATTCAGGCAATACCAGAGAATAACAATTCATTTTTACAAAAGTTCGTTCACTTTATGAAAATCGTTTTCTAATTAATATTTTTGCCAAAAAATATAATAAAATAGACAACATCATAAATCGGTAAATGTTATTTTCTAGCGGAGCCTCGGATCCAACCGAGATTCCCTAACGGACGCATAATCGGCGGTGAGAACGCAGACATCCAGAACTACCCCTATCAAATCTCACTGGAGATCTCCGGAAGCCATGGCTGCGGAGGTAGCATCATCTCGGCCAACTACGTCCTCACCGCCGGCCACTGCGTCGACGAACCCGCTGCGCGCATGGTCGTACGCGCCGGCTCAACCTACAGGGGCCGAGGAGGCAGCCTCCACCAGGTGGTCAAGGTCGTCCGTCACGAGAATTACTTCGTGAGGAACGGCGTGCCGAACAACGACATCGCGGTGCTGCGCGTCAAGCAGCCTTTCCGATTCGACGCAACTCGTCAACCGATCAACCTGTACGAAAGTACCGACGCAGTTTACCCCGGAGAAAAGGCCGTGGTCTCCGGATGGGGCAACACCGGCTACGGCTTGTCCTATATACTGCAGTCCGTTAAGCTGCCAATAATTGACATTGATCTTTGCGACGAAGCTTACCAGGAAACCCACGGTGGAGTGCCCGCGGGACAGATCTGCGCAGCTTACTACGGAGTCGGCGGTAAGGACTCCTGCCAGGGTGACTCCGGCGGCCCGCTCGCCATCGATGGACGTCTGGCTGGTGTTGTTTCGTGGGGTAATGGATGCGCTGAGGCTTACTACCCAGGAGTCTACACCGACGTCGCCTACTTCCGTGACTGGATCGACCAACACGTTCAATATTAGGCAGTTGGTCTTTGGAGTTTTGCCGAGGACAGCATTTGAACATTTTTTCAGATTTAGATATCAATTGTAATTTTACATAATTCAACATTACTGTGTATTATATGTAAACTAATGACATTTTATACTGTATATAAACCTGGGACGACCTCATGATTGAGAAAGTGACTTATTTAATAAAAGGAATATAATTACTTTAAAAGAATGTTTTTCTTTTTTCGTTACCTTCGCCTTAAAATAATACTTATTTTTAAACTATTGAAGAATTCTTAATTGTTATAATAATTATTTGCTACTTTCAGTATATAGTTCTAACTAAACTAAGTAGTTTTTTATCAAATTTATATGTTAATTAATTAATCAGAATCAAATTTTGAAAATCACTGTATTGGTTTGGAAATTTTCAGTTACTGGCTAAGGTAGCTATTGATCGTTTGTAAACTTCACCTTTTCACAATTTTATGATGTACACTGTAAATCACAAAAAGATAAGCACTGAAAAGCTGCACTATTAAATAAATAAATTCTACTAATTTGAAAGCAACAATAACCTAACACTATAAAAGCTCATTTGAATAATTTTGAATTTAATTTAATGCGAATATAAAGGGTCCCACATTTTAATCAATTAGCCCGCAAAATACTTTTGAAAAACTGAATTCTATGATGTTTTAACAGTGACTTGTTTTCGCAAATTGAGTTCACGTAGAGTATTTAAACAAAGACGACAGACGGTAATTTTATTTAGCTCGTTTATTATCAGATAAATACCTGGGGTTATCTAGTGACAGTTGTAAATCTACATGATGAATTATTATTATAAAAATAAACACAAAAAATAATATTTATAGTCAGTTTACTTTGATCGGTCGAACGAGCAGCAATAATAATCAAAAGATAATGAGGTTCACAGTAATTTAGTCTGAGGAGTTCGAAATATTCAACATGGCTAAAGATCAGTACCTACGTATAAAGAAAAATCATCTCAGTATTTATACCTTAATTTAAAAACCAATAAAAGAAATGCTAGTACTATTTTCTGCTGTTTTAATTATCATATTTTTTATGAATAACTATATCTACATAAACTAAAATTTAATTAACGAAAAACTAAAAAGTAAATAATTATATGTTTGCCTAAGTCTTCAATCCGTTGAACATAAAATTAGAGTAAAAAGATTTTTTATCTTGATTACGATTTTTTTCTACGCAGTAAAATAAAATTTTAATAATATTTATTTTATATAAAGAGATAATTAGCACTAAAACCCTGTTTCCTGTGATAAAGCAACATTAGCTCTTATCAAAGACAACTGAATGTATCAGATAAATTATTGAGCTGTTTGATGCTTTGATAACTATGATTAGTACCAACGTGATGGATGACAAAAATGTCCTTAACAAAATTAATTAATGTTTCAATCATTAGACATGACGCGAAGATAAAATCGCGATTAAATTTAATAATCAATTTTATGGAGAATCAAGGGAACTTCTCACAATTTTCAGATAATCTCTAGATTATTTTAAAGTCAATTTACAATTGTTAAAAGAAATTAACACAAATATTCTCTTTATAAATCACCGAAAACCCCCGAAAAGCACACTGTAATCAGCTTTTTATTTCTGAAGTATTATAACAAAAAAAGTAAAACCAAGAATCAAGTATAAACTAATTTTCCGGATTACCGTACTAAGAATTAGTTGCTGACCATGAAATACCGTACTAAGAATTAATTGATGATACGATCCACATCATGATTGATTGATGACTTAATAGGTTTTACCGTTTTCCAATTGTTTGACAAAGATAACGCATATTCATGTACTAGTTGCGAGCGAAACTAGCCAGTCCTGTTATTAATATAAATCTGTCATCTCTGCAAGTAGTCTTATTCCAAGCTCAATCGTTAGTCAGGCAAAGATGTTCTTCTTCCTGGTGATCGCTGCCCTCGCGGCAACTGCCGCAGGTGAGTTAACCAAACCATAATTCCTCAAGCATCAATTTTACAAATTAATTCTTAAAATTAAATAAATATCGTTTTCGTTTTTTTTTTAAATTATTTTTAAAAGTTTTAACTTTCTTAAGCAAAGAAATTAAATGAATAGCTTTGAATCAAAGACTGAAATTGTGATTTATTTTTAGCATCTCCTGCTGGTCCCATTTTCCCCAATGGTCGCATCGTAGGAGGTGAAAATGCTCAGATCGAGACCTACCCCTGGCAAGTTTCTGTGCAGGCTTATGGTATGCCCTTCTGCGGTGGTAGCATCATCTCGGCCAACTACGTACTGACCGCCGGTTTCTGCGCCAGCTCCAGTAATTCCCCAATGTTGTCCGTCCTCGTCGGATCATCCTCGAAGTTCTACGGCGGCACCGTCCACGAGGTAGAAAAGGTCATCCGTCACGAGAAGTTCTCCATCAACCGTTACGGCGTCCCCTTGAACGACATATCTATACTGCGGCTGAAGAAGCCCATCGTCTTCGACGAGACCAAGCAGCCGATCAACCTCTTCAACCAGGATGAGGAGTCCGCACCAGGAGTCTTCTCCGTGGTCACCGGCTGGGGCAACAATGGCTACGGATCACCCGAGCAGCTTCAAGCCGTCTCAGTGCCGATTATCTCCAAGGAACTGTGCAACAAAGCATACCTCAAAACCCACGGTGGACTGCCCGAGGGACAGATCTGCGCCGCCTACTACGGAGTCGGTGGCAAGGATGCCTGCACGGGCGACAGCGGCGGCCCTCTCACCATCGACGGACGCCTCGCCGGTATCGTCTCGTGGGGCAACGGATGCGCTCAGGCTTACTACCCTGGTGTTTACACCGAGGTCGCCGCCTACCGCGACTGGATCGACAAGAACGCCGAGCTTTAAGATATTGGCACAACATTGTGTCTTGTATAACAGATTTTAAGTTTAAGTACTCGTTAACGTGATACATTTTTTACTACCTCGGGATCGAGAAAGTGAATTTGTACATAAATTTTATGTTAATAAAACTGGTTGTTGTATATTATATTTTTAAGCAGGGCGTTTTTTTCCCAATACCTTCGAGTAGTAAATATTATTATAGATATATGTTTTGTAATAGTAAAGAAAAAGTTTCTTTCGAGGTGTTTTGAATCATATGCTTATGTGTGTGAGTGTGTGTGGGTGGGTGGGTATGTAAACGCCTACATCTCATCATTTAATGAACGAATTAAAATGTAATTAGGCTCATTTATCTTTATATTGAATGTGCATTTGAATTCCAGATGTTGCTTGCTTTATCTTTAGGCTCTCTACTCAAAATAATTCTTTTATATTGGAATATTATTTAAATAATATTGGATTAAATTGGCATTCGTACTTCTATTTGTATTCTAAAGATAGTTATAATAAGTTTTATATCAATTTTCAAGTAATTTCGATGATTATTATTAAATTTATTCAATACGATGCGTTTTTTCTTTAAAAATATTAGTCTCATCAAGAGATCTACAATAGCTTCTAGGCTAAATTCCCAGATCTATTTTAATACTTTCTTGGTTTGCAGTTTTATTACTGCAGTGATCAATGCTGCCTTCTAATAGCAATTATAATGCCATCGTATACTCTACTCCTATTGTCACTAGTTGTTATTTTCAGTATTATTGGTACCCTTCATCCTACATAATGGGCCAAATTTAAAAATACTACCCTTAGTGTGACTGTCTGACAATCTTTCCATGATCTGCACTATGAAAGGTACCAGACTGATCAATCGATGTTAGGTCAGACGGAGCTTAATCCTTTGACACCCACATTAAAATCCCTTCAATTTTGTAGTCCCAAATAACTTTTTTTTATATATAAAATCTTTATACAAGTCATACAAAAGGTGCAGTACCTATCATAGAATTGGGCAAACAAAAAATTTATTGTCAGTGTTGATAACACAAATAAACAATAAATTTTGTATGCTGTGAAGTAATAAAATTAATTTGAATTAATCACTATCTTTCATTTCATTTTTTAAAACAGTTCACAGAAAGCTATTTATTAATAATAAAAAGCAAGTATTATATTTATACCAAAATTATTTTTGGTATATTTATAGTGAAATATATGGAGTAAAATGAAGAATTTGAGAAAACAAAATATATTGCTTAAGATTTTATTATATCCAGTTTTATTAAAAAACATGTATATAAAGTCACATTCTCAATCATGAGGTCGTCAAAGAAATATCAAATTACAAAAATTATAAAAGTTAATAACTAACATATTGTACACAATGAAAATTGAATTATTAAAAAATAACAATTTGCTACACCCAGTATAACTGAAGTATCCGGGCAAGTCATAATTTGGCACCAACTCCTTAAAGCTGGGCGTGCTCGTTGATCCAGTCACGGAAGGCGGCGACCTCGGTGTAAACACCAGGGTAGTAAGCCTGAGCGCATCCGTTACCCCAGGAGACGATACCGGCGAGGCGTCCGTTGATGGCGAGCGGGCCGCCGGAGTCACCCTGGCAGGCGTCCTTGCCACCGACTCCGTAGTAAGCGGCGCAGATCTGTCCGTGGGGAAGTCCACCGTAGGTGGAGTAGGCCTGGTCGCAGAGGTCCTTGGTGATGATGGGCACCGAGACGGTTTGGAGCTGGACAGGTGATCCTGAGCCGGTGTTCTCCCAGCCGGTGATGATGGAGACGGCACCTGGTGCGGACTCCTCATCCTGGTCGTAGAGGTTGATAGGCTGCTTGGTGTCGTCGAAGACGATGGGCTCCTTCAGGCGGAGAACGGCGACGTCGTTCAGGGGGACGCCGTAACGGTTGGTGGTGTACTTCTCGTGACGGATGACCTTCTCGACCTGGTGGACGCTGCCGCCCTGGCCCTTCAGGGATGATCCGGCGCGGACGGTCATGGCTGAGGCACTGGAGCCAACGCAGTGACCGGCGGTCACTACGTAGTTGGCGGAGATGATGCTGCCGCCGCAGTTGTGGCGACCGTAGACCTCCAGAGAGATCTGGTAGGGGTAGGTCTCGATCAGGGCATTTTCACCTCCGACGATGCGGCCATGGGGGAAGACGGGGGCAGCGGGAGATGCTGAAAATAAAATCCAAATTTTAGCCGTCAATTATTCAAATCTATTAATTTAATTTTCTTTCTTTTGCTTGAAAAATTATGAAACGTCCTTTTTAAACAGTGATTTTAAAAAATCCAGAAGCAATAGCACAATTGTAAGTAAATATTGGTGAAAAGTTATGATTTTAATGACTCACCTGTGGCAGCAGCCACGAGGGCAGCGATCACCAGGAAGGAGAACATCTTGCTTGAGTAATGATTGAACTTGGAATAACACTACCTACAGCGGGAGTTTATTTATACTAACAACACGACTTGCCATTTACACGTGGACGATACGTAAATATGCGTTATCTGTACACAATTTTTACACAGCGATAAGGCATATTGATGTCATCAATGAACCGATGTAGATCGTTGCTTTATCTGTTAATTGATTTTATGTGAATTAACGAGACTGATTGTTGCGGCGCCGACATGAATTGATCCTATCTATCGTCAATGGGATTAGTATTTTAAGGTTGCTTCTTGACTACTTTTTTCTTTAATAACCCAGATTTTATTAATTGCGTAAACCCTGGTCAAACAAAATTTGACCATTATTTTGTGAATTGATTTCTAATGGAAAAGAATTTATTTTTCCAAACAAAATGTTTCTCTTTTCTTTTGGGAGAGACCGAAAAAGTCTTAAAAAATATCTACTTGTATTTCAATTTGTACATTACGTATGTACGTTATTTCTCCATAACTACTTAACGACATCATAGACCCATTCCGAAATTTGCACACATTCTGAGCTGAATTAAAATAATAAGTCTGCTTAAAAAATTTCAATCGATTTTATGAATTGTATAAGAAGTTAGGGCTATTTATGTGATTATTGAAAAAAATTTTTACTTTTCTTGAAAGTACTAACTAATTTGTTGCATTTGTATTTATCATTTGTATATTTATTTTTTTTAAATAACATCAATTTAAAAATAATCTACAATATTTAGGTACATTTTTTAATTTAAATTATCTGAAAACAGCGAGAAACTGCCTTGAATTTTCAATGAAATTTATTATTAAATTTTATCACTGTGATTTATCGCTATGTCGTACCTAATGATTAAAATATTAATTAATTTTGCTACGCACAAAAAAATTAATCACTTAAACACTGCGATAACCATCAAACAGCTCTATAATTCATTTAATAGAGACTATTGTCTTTGACAAGTGCTAATATCGGCTTATCGCAGGAAGCAGGGATTCACTACTAATAATCTTTTATATAACATAAATATTATTTAAATTTATTTATTTATTTATTATCTAACGTATGAAGAAATAGATTACAGTACAAAAAGTAAATAATCCTGAAGATCAGAAAAATAAATCCTGTGTCCAGGTCTGAAGTATCCATATTTAAAGCTAAGAACGAAGGAACATGTCCACTTTGATTTGAATTAAAAAATTTCTTATTTTGTAGTGGTTCTATTTCGCAGTTAAAAATACTATTCAATAAATAAAATAGAGTAATTATTTGTTTTTATTTTATTTTATAGTGAATTTAATAAAATTTAAGTCATGTCCTAAATAGATTTTTGCCGCCAGATATACACGACAATTTTTACACCTATTCATTTGATAAGACAAATTCTCGAGAAGTGTCACTGCGCATTTTTCAATAATCGATTGATTGATTCTTAATCTCAAAAATGTATCAAGGTATTGTAGATTATCGTTACATCTAAGTATCACGCAATACTACTGTGAATTTGCAAAATCAGCGCAAACCATTTTATCGGGTCGACTTGAAGTCCGGACGTGATTGAGCGAGCTCATTTCTAAAATAACTCTCCATTTTACAGTATCGATACTTTCGGCAGTATTTTTGTAAATATTATTGATTTTGTTTTGCCCAAATATAAACAGGTATTTATACATTTTTCATATCACTGTAGCCATATGTCTCAAAATATAGTAAACAAATTTCTTCACTGCCAATCATCTAAATTAGATTCTCTTATAATTTCCTGAAAAATGCAAAATTGTTTTAAAAGCAGAGTGTTGGTAACGTCCTTCCATCATCAGTTGGCGACATGTTCTGTTTTTGAAAAGATGAATACATACCTTTTTCAAAATTTAGTTTGACCCATGCCCTTGTAGAAATTTGATCGGGATGTACTCCAGAAAACTGAATCGAATTCCCTAACTTTTAGCTGTTACTTGACATTTTCCTGACTTTTTCCTTAAGGTACGTATATGAGGGGTGGACAAAAACCTATTGGGATCCAGACAGTTTCCCTAATTTTTCCCTGATATCTAACAAATCCTTAACCTTTTTTGCACGGGTGCAAAAGCTTATAAACAGTGACTACATTAATACCTTGGCAGTTACAGATAAGAACCGGTTGAAAATGATTTCTAAGAATATTGTCAAAATAAATCATCAAAAATAGATGTCTCAGCTGTTTTTTATTTATTTATGTATCTAAATATCAGATGGACATATGTATGTAAGTTTTTATACATAAATATGAATGTAAAAATCACGTAAAAAATAAAATGCTACCTTTCTAGAAGGGATAATGTTCGAAGTTTATTTCAAACCGCTGGTTATGAATAATAAACCAAAATAGAATTGGAAACAAAATACAAGTACTAAATTTTTGCACAAAAACTATCGTACTTTCCTTCGATTTCGATCGCGATAGCATTGATTAAAAGAAAACAAAAACAAAAAGACAGAAACAAAAATAAATAATATCTTTTTCAGCTACGAGATAAGCAAAATTATCGTGTTCCTCATTGTCGTGTTAAAAAAAGTACACACATCCGTAACATAGTAAGTGTGCTCTATCTGAAGTTTGCAACTCTTATAATATTATATTATTTATGAATGTAATTATTAAATTCTTTTGTACGCATTTGTATCGAAACGTGTAACAATTTATGATTCTATTGAACAAATAAACAAATTTAAAATCTACAGTATATGATTAAAATATGCAAAACGTATGCTTTTCAGTATGAATTAAAAATAGGTAAAAGTATTTTATGTTGCACAGTATATTTTTAAAATAAAGTTTAGGAGTAATAAATTTTATGTACATCAAAACTAACAGTATCAAATTTTCTTATATATCAGTTTATTACTAGTAAAATACATTTTTAAACCTTTTGTTACTTTTTACAACTTTATATTTGAAATCGCTTCTAGCACTTTTTAGTGCCCATTCAAATCTGTCAAAGGCAGGATCGACCAAGCACATCAAACCGCGATGTGTTTTTCGATCCAGTCACGGTACTCGGCAACTTCGGTATAAACTCCAGGATACTGAGGTAGAGCACAGCCGGGACCACTCCAGGAGACAATACCAGCCTGCCGTCCGTCAACCACCAGTGGACCGCCCGAGTCGCCGTTGCACATGTCTTTCAGTCCAGTGCTGTGGGCTGCACAAATCTCACCGTGCGGCAATCCACCGAGTTTCTTATATGCCTTGTGGCAGGCTGACTTGGCCACGATCTCTATGGTCAGACTCTGCAGCTGCTCCGCCAAAGTGCCATTTTCAGTTTTACCTAAAAAATTAAAAAATGATCAATAAGTGCAATGGATATTATTCAAATTCTGTGAAATATGTATTTTCATTCTTTTATATAAAGAAATATTTTTAAATAAGATCTCGATGTATTCGAGAAAAATAGTGTTCAAAATAATTTAATTTTGTCTGTTCTACTTTATTTTGTTTTAAGATTCCCTACTGTCTTGACATTTTAATATCGTACAAGAAATTAGAGTTAATAAATAGCGAAAACTACTAAAAACTACTGATGAACTACTTTATTCCAGTAGTAAGTTGGACCTCTACTGACTACTGACCGACTACTGACTACATTTACAAGTATTCCTAAGTAACTTACCCGTAGTTCCCCTGTAGTTTCATAAGTGGAATTAAGTGATTCATCAGTAATTCATCGGTACTTTAGGGCAGTAATTTTTTTAGTAATTTATTTTCATAAGGGACGTTTATCTCGATTTCGGGTATCCGAGATCTTAATTAAATCCTTAAAAAATTGTTGAACAATAAAAAAAAATCTTACCCCATCCAGTAACGACGGCAGGTTTGCCGGGCTCGGCTACCTCGTACTGTTCGAACAATTCAACGATCCTCCTGCTGTCGTCGATCCCGAATGCAGGCTTGACCCTGAACAGGGCAACGTCGTTGACGGGGGAGCCATTTTCATTGGCGTGGTAGTCCTCGTGGCGGATCACCTCGACGACCTCGTGGAGCTGGCCGTCGCGAGCCCAATGGTTCGAGCCCGAACGAACCTTGTAACCGGAGGGGGGAAGACCCGCGCAGTGCGCGGCAGTAAGGACGAAGTCGGGCGAGACTATACTGCCACCGCAGGTGTGACGATCGCTCGCCGACCTCAGAATGCTCACTTGGTGAGGTGCCTGCTGGATCGTTATCGTCTCGCCATGAATGATGCGGCCGCTCAAGCCCTCCGGTTCGATCACTGGACTCGCTGAGGAGACAGATTTTATGGTCATACGGCAAGCAGATTATGATATTCATATTATGCAGATTGCAAGACTTGAGAAGGATAATCATTTTTTTATCGAATTGATGTAAATTTTTGGAATATTAAGGTTAATAGAAATCGGAAAAATAATTCATGAAAATCGTATGTCTTACCGCTTGCAGCGCAAATCAGGGTGACGATGGCGAATACTCGTAGCATTTTTAGCGATCGTTGCACAATGTAAACTACGATCTGTTCATTCACTGATTTATATAAGCTACTTTATCTTACATACTATTTATCAGATAAGTATACACACAGATTATGGTGCTTATTTGATAAGTATTAATTGCATTTTCTGTCTGTACGAAACTTTCATTCATAACGCCGAGAATTCATTCAAAAACAGTTTTAGCTGTGTTGTGTACTGATACTATTGCGCAATAAGTCTATAAATCATTACGTAAACTATGAAATAATATTCTCGTATGAATACTTAATAATTTATATTAAATTAATTAATTAAATATTTCCGGAACTATAAGAAACAAATTGGAGATAATGTACAAATTAGGTAATAATTTATAATCATATTGTTACATATTTAATAAACCGTATTATCTGAAAATAAACGAATAAAAGAATTCTTAAAACCAATCTTGAAAAATCAAAATTTAATATAAAAATGGTACATAACTATCGGTAAAATAGAGTACTATTTATATTTTTCACATATTTTTATTACAAACAATTGTCATAAATTTTTCTGGGAGCACACAAAGAAGTGCACTATCTGATTATTCAAACCCCAATCTTAGAAGCCGGTGATCCTTGCGATCCATTCGCGGTAGAACGAGATCTCCATGAAGACGGAGGGGAAGCCGGGCTTCTCGCAGAGATATCCCCAAGAGAACACACCAGCGAGTTTGCCGTCGACAACGAGGGGTGCACCGGAGTCGTCGGAGCCCCAGATCACGCCGCAGGCAGCGCCGCCGGCCGGCTCGTTCTTCGCGCAGATTATGCCAGGCTGCAGATTACCGAACCTCGAGTGATAAGTCTCCACGCACTCAAGCAGCGACATCACATTTACCGACACGGCTGCAATGTTTTTTTTAAAAAAATCTTACTTTAATATAGTTTTTTATCCTTCCTACGAATTTTATTTAGTTTAGAATGTTATTAAGCTACTTTGTACTTAAGTAAAATTTTTCAAATCGAAAGTATTCTCCAATTGAGAAATCAAATGCGAGGTCACGTGATCAATGTGGTTGCTACTTTGTATAAAAATACATACAATTCATGTGGAACGTGCAGTTTAATCTATCATTTGATGATTCAACTCTATAAGTATAACCCAATCCCAATCCATCGTATGATAATTTTAACAGTCTGTACCTTTTAAAACGGGCAGCTCCTCTCCTTTTGAGTAAGGACCCCACCCGCTGATGATGCCATGATGTCCTTCAGTGATAGAAACATTGGCATTCACCAAAGGAATCGGTTGCTTCGTTCCATCGAATTGGATCGGTGGATCGATTTTGATCAGCGCGATGTCGTTGAACCTGGCCAAGTTCGAAGCGTAATGATCATGCTCGTAGATTTTGCTGGCCTTGTGGACGGAACCACCAGTAAGCTCGGCAGTGCCCACACGAATGGTCACATCTTCATGTGGGAACGACAAACAGTGGACAGTCGAGATGATCCAGGAAGCGTCAATTATTGCGCCACTGCATCGGTACCCATTGTAGGCATAGATGCTGGCCTGGTATGGGTAATCCTGGATGTTCGCGAAAGAGCCTCCTGCGATAGCCGTCCCAGTGTGCACGAAAGTGGCTGCATCAAAAAGTTTGTTATTTTAATAGACTTTAAGAATGTCAAATCTATTAATAATTTCAATTTTTTGCAGCATTTTAATAAATGATGACGTTTTCGGATCTTCTCTTTCACATTTTTTTTAAAATAGAATTGTAACAAAATTAAGTGTTAACTCTTCTACTTTAATTTCGCATGAAAAAATTGTTGGAAACAGTTATTTTGTGCAATTGAAAACCTGTGTACATTGACGAATGTCAAGGAGTGAGGCACACCAGATAATTGACTTACCGAGCACAATACTGAGGCAAGTGATAAGGCTGACGAACAGCGACATGTTACTGCTTGAACGAGCAACGACAGACTGTTTTTACAATTGGGTTATCGATAGACCCCCTGGACTAATGTACAGCTCCACTTGTCGAGGTACGCAAATTTGTTACCACTGGTTCAATCAAAGCTATTTTTGCAAAGTTTCTAAGAACGAGATTGATATAAGAAAGTACATTACTGATTTGTCTTTCATATATCAGTTATTTTGAGAAAAGATATTATTTTAAGTTGATTTGTTATCTCAGAGCAAATAATTGCACAGATAAGATTTATTGTATAATAATGTCCATATGAGTAAATAAAAATCTGACAATATTGGAAGAATTGATATTCAAATTTCTGCGTTTGTTTTCAGAATGGATCATTTCAATTTTTACACGTTTCTGTTCAAGAAAAAGTATTCAAAGTCTTTCAATTTTAAAAACTAAATTGATCGAATGACAACCTACATAAATTTTCTCCGAATCGTAAAGTTTCCTAAGGCAAAAGATCCCCTGTCTGCCTCCTCCGCTCGTCGACAAGATTCGACACGGTAAATCCCCGCAAGAAGAGCCGAGGTCAAATCCCCGCGAGAAAACTGACCGATAATAATTTTCCCTCCTATGCCGTTTTAAGCCGCGGCAAGAAACTTGGAGAGAGTTTCGTAAATTACGCCCCCGGCGCCACGAGTTCCGCGCACGTCCAAGTTTCGCCTTCGACCGCAACTTCCTGAAATTTGTGTGTGTGTACCGTGCCTTTGTTGTCCGTACACCCGTTTACATTTTTTTTTTGCGACGCCCGAGAGTATCGGACTGACGCAATATTTATATTTCCAAAAAAGCTTAATACCGCAAGTGCTATTTTAATATTTTTTTCTAAAGGAAAACTCTTTTGAAAATTATAATAATTAATCATATATTAAAGTGAACCAGACAACAGTTTTTGGAATATTCTTTCTTACTAGTCTAGAAAATTTAATTTTTATTTTTCGAACAATTGCACCGGATTTCATCAAATTAATTTAAACTAGTGCAAATTATTGCTAATCGCGGAAGTACTGATAAAACATTCAACTTTTAAAAGTAATTATGTGATACAAAGTAAATGTGTTTATTTATTCATTCTACTTTAGGGTAGCACCAATTTTTACTGCGCAGGATGTGTCAATTAACAAAATCATTAGGTAAAAATAAAATCTACAAATGCATGCATCTGTTCGTACAATTTAATTAGCGTCTAAATGAATGTTTACTACAAAATGTCGCAATACAAAATTTAATTAATAGTTCATACAACTAAACGGGAAAATCACGTTTCATCAAATTTTTTCTCTATCCTTTTCAAAATATCCTGAAATTAAACACCGGTGTACAGTCTGATCCAGCGCCTGAGCCTGGGCAGCGTGATGATTTGCTCGGGATCGGAGCGACCGCAGGCACCCCTCGACGTAGCGATACCAACAACGACGTCGTCTTCGTCGTCGGTCGTGACGACGGGGCCGCCGTCGTCTCCGCTGCAGAGGCTCGCGCCGAAGGGTCGACCGTCGATGCAGGCAAGTCCGGGGTACAGGCTGCCGAAGCGCGAGCCCAGCTCCTTCACGCAGTCCTCCAGAAGCTCCGAGCGGTAGGACGATTGGCGCAGTGACTGAGAGGGTACGAAGCCGTCGGTGTAGCCGTAGCCACTGACGATCAGACTCGCGTTGGGTCGGAGGACATAGTCGGCGTCTGCCAGGTTCGCGGGTCGACGCTTGGCGTCCAGCTGCAGGGGTGGTGAGATTCGCACGAGAACTGGCTCACGGGAGACGTCCGCGGGGCTGAAAGTTAAAATTTGTATAATGCATAGTTTTGCCTTACTAGGAGAGTGTGACTGATCTGATAGAAACTGTAGGAGATGTATTTTTACGTATAAAAATGAAAGAAGCCAAAGTTTTAGTCATCATGCAGTATAAATCGAAAATGTGGAACTAGTGAATAGTGATATGTTACGCATGTTAAATGGTGTTCACGTGTTGAATAACTAACTAGTGATAAATAGTTGTTAAGTCAGCCGTACTTGTTTTTTTACACGATTTGGTTCTTGCGACGAGCAATTTTAATTGTAACCATCACAGTTATCCGTAATAATAAAAATATTAAAACAAAATTCTCTAACAGTTACCTACAATAACATTAATTTAACATACTATAAACTATTATGCAACTTAATAAAGGATTCACCCAAATATTACATCACTAATAAGGAAAACATTACTTTGTTTCAGGTGATTATTGAGCGACATCTAACGGCTACTTGCTTTGCCCAATAAAAAAAGGTTCGTGAAAATAATTACACCAAATTAGAATCACATCGCTCACCCGCCAGATTCATCTACGTGATGAACAGTTTCGACGACGTCGTGTTCCGAACCCAAAGTTAGATCCTTTGAACCGGCGTAGACTCGGTAGTTCTCTATGTACGGGTTGATACAGGCACTGAGAGTCAAAATCCATTGTTCGTTCAATATGACACCACCGCATTTGTGGTGATTCCTTTCTCTTATGCGCACTGTGAACGGGGCTTCTTCGATCCCGATTTCCTTGCCGCCGTAAAGGGCTGAAACAATTAATACGTTACTTTACTTTACCTGCCTTTAACTGATTGTATGAGATGTATATGCTTTATGAGATTCAATAAGTAAATTTAAAACAAAAAAATCAGTTTCATTTGATTGTGCATTGAAAAATGGACTTATCTGAAAATAGAATAAAAATCAAATTAAAAATAATAAACCGTACCGTGCGAGAAACCAAATAAGAAAATTAACAATAAAAGTCGATACATCTTGCCGAATATCGAGCAATAACTAACCGATTGACACGCATGTAAGTGCTTTGATTTCGATCGTAAAGTAAATAAGATAATTTTGGACATGTGATTTCTTTACCGTACCCAGTCTTATCGAATCTACTGAAGCAAACTCCCAATATTTAAAGATAAAAGATATTACGTCAAAAGATTGACTTTACCTCCTTGGAGCGGTGGCAATTGTTAATTAAGTCGTGTAAAAATAATTCGTCATTTTCCCGTTTAAAAATAAACGAAGATTTTTGATTTAACAAAACTTAACTAATGTGTCCATTCCTCCATCACTCAAATGAGAAGCCATCGCTTTGTCACCCAGAAAACTCGTTGAATCTTTCCAACCGATTTCCGCTCAAACTTTGCCTAACACCCCGTAAAAAATGATACGAGCGTCGAAACTTTCGCGAACGACCTCGCGCCGCGCATTCCTCAAACCTTCGAAATCGCCGGGCTCTTACGAGAGCACACGGCGATGCCCGATTTGCGAGCGGACGCAATTACCGTCGACGAGTCGTTTCGATGGGAGCGACTAACCGCATCGCCACGGCCGATGACAATCTCGTTCCATTCAACGACGGGCCGCGATTAGCTTGCCCCCCTCCGGTTTATTCTCCGCTCATTAGCCTGATAGGGTCTTTGGCGATCCTGCGGTCACCTGCTGCCGTTTTGTCCCGCGGCTGAAAATCCTGTTTGTGATAATTTAAGTAACACTCGTAGTATGTGTGTAGGTTGTTCCATAATAGTTAGTTAGTTGGTCGATTTTGGGCTATGAAATATTTTTTGTGAGTCGTGGAGATGAATTTATTGGATTAAACAGTGACATAATTAGGTGAATATTAGATTTGAAGATACTCATGGAATCTGTATTTTTATACAGATTTGAAAAAAGGGGTACTAATTGAAGCAATTAGCGAATTGAAAGACATTCTGATGCATTTTGATGCAATGTGTTATCCATTGTATCCACAATATTGTGTTTTCATTTAGTTAATTAAAATTGAAAGTGTATTCCAGGTCATAACAGGAACCATTAATAAATCCTTTCATTACAGAGAGCCAATTATTTTAAAAGGGCGACTCAGGTTTTGTTGTATTAATTGACTGATTAAAAAACAAAAACGAGAAATGGTATAACAAGTTTTTTATGCACTTTCAAAAGTTTTTAAACACTCACATAAATCGATGAATAATGAGCGTATTAATTACGGAAGTTTGTAGAAATAGCATCACTATTCCTACTTTCATATCGATAATCTATATTTTACGATTCAAATGCGATGCTCTCGCTTATAACTACTTTATAAAGTTAGATTAAAACAAAATTTACTGAAACGAAGGAATTTATACTTAATTTATTCACATACTCTATTTAATTATCAAACGAGGATAACTAAATTTAAAGCAACTTCCCAGTAAGAAAGTATTTTTAATTAAACTTATCTCTTAGAAGCTGAAAAATTAAATGCGAAAATCTTTTTCGCAGTAAACTTTAAAGCACAAACACTTCAAATAAGTACATTGCTGAAAAAATGTGCTGTTTTATATCTTTCAAAAAATTTATTTGCAACGAAATTAAATTATAAATTGCAACTGCGTAAATTTAATATCACCCCTTTTCTGCTAAAATTAATAGCTATTTTACTACTTTTTACATTTTTTAAATGAAATAATTTTACTATTTTATACCTAATTAAAACCTTAATTCATCAAACCATAAAAACTATCGTCCGCAGCGAGCAACATTCGCGCGCGAAAGTTGATATTGTCTTTTCGCCCGGCTGGAAAAAAGTCGAATTTATGGAGACACAGGGCGGGGGGTCGGTTCGCCGAGAGATCTCGACGGTAAAATCGCGCCGTCGACGCCGGCCTCCCGCGCAATAATTTTTCGCCCCGCGGCTAAGCTGCGGAGGGCGCGGTGTTTTTTTCACGCGCGCCGTGCATAAATCAGGCGTCGGCCGATAAAGCATGGGGGGCTGCAAATTCTTAGCGGCCGCTGCGTTTCGCCGCCCGTAAAGTACGCCAAATCGATAGGACCAGCATTTCACGCTTTGCTACCTCATAAACATTATTGCGACTTTTTTTTTGCGCGCGTGATATGAGGAAGTCGCGGCGATCGATCCGAAGCCGTAGCAGTTTGGATGTCTTGCGGCACTCGGTACGTATCTACTTAAAATGAAAATCAGCTTAAATTCGCGTAATCGTTTTGTAGCGGCGAGACTTCACCTTGAAGCTTTTTTAAAATTGATTTTTTAAGTGAGAATTATTCGCGTAATTCTTTGTGTCTGATATATCATTTTTTTTTATTTTTTAATTAACGATTTGAGGAATGTCATTATGAGTAAATAATAAAGTTTCGAGATGAAATTAAATCTAAAAGATTTTAATTATTATAAAAGCTGAGATATATTTAATAAGATTAATTAAAAAATATTTAATTCCTGATTAATATTGAATTATTATTTAAGCATATATTTAGTAAGAGTTTTATTTTTATTTTATTATAATTCAAATTGGATATAGGTCGAGTCTCTTATTTAAAGAAACTAATTCTTTCTTTCTGGTGTAAATTTTAATTTAACATATTCTTACAAATAAGAAAATTTATGTTAATGCACTTTATTTCTATAAAAATATTATATAAATAAATATGAACAAAATTGAGCTCTAAAATTACTAACACAGTGCCTACTTAAATTTTCGTGCAATGGTCTGCAGAAACGACGGGGGTAAATCCAGAAACAGCCTTTAGCTCATCAGATCGAAAATCAACAATTCAGCACGCCTAATGAAGTTTCAAAGGATCGTCGCGCTTGCCCGCTGCGCGGAGATCCCCGCTATTAATTCTGGCGGCGAAACAACGGCGCGACGTCGCAATATCGCGTGGCGGGGCTCGTCCCGGCGCTTGTTTATGGGGACCGGCGCGATTACGGAGGCATAAATTTGACGTTCGGACGTCGCGGCGAGGATTCGTCGGACTCGATTGATTTATGGCTGCGCCGTAAATTCGCGAACCAGCCGCGAGACCGACCACCCCCCAAGCTGCCCGATCTTTTTTTTTACGAGAATACGTCGATCCTGCTTTGATGAGTGATTAATCAATTTAATTCGATGATTGAAGTTGGATGTAATATTTTGTGATTTAATCAGGTAGAAAATTATCCCATTTCATACGAAATAATTGAATAAGTCAGGAATATGCTACCTTTTACATGTCAAATTAACGTTTTTCCTCTTTTTTTACCTTCGCTTTTTTGCAGCCTCTATGTAAGCTGAGGTAATGTTGAAAAATGAAATTCAAAATTGTAGTGGACATAATCGAAAAATACCTTTATTAAATCGTGTTTTTTTTAATTTTAGGTATTTATGATACATTTCACGTTTTGGCCTAAGAAAATTTCATCTAAATTCATGAACTGAAGATGAGTTATACTTTATATTATTGAACAGACATATCCCTATAAAAAATTAACCATAATTTGGCCAGAATGTGCATATTCTGTCAAATTTATAATTAATTTTTTACAGGGTTAATAAGCTTTTTATATTATCTATTAAAAATTGCAGATATTTTCCTTAGTTTGTTTCAAACAAAATAAAATAAGCCCTTATGTCATTCTATAAAGAAATGGAGAAAATAACAAAAGAAAACAGAAAATTCGTCGGAGCATTTTCGCAAAAAGAGATCGACACTTGACGTCGACTCTCCATATATCTATCTCAATTAACGTCCCCCTCGATATTTCCCGCGGCACGAAGTCTCGCGCGCTACGCGCCAACGTTATTTTCCCTCTCGAGAGAGCCGTGGACCGGGGATGGGCGCGAATTAAAATTGAAGTACCTCGTCGCTTTCAGAGCAAAAAAAAAAAAAAAACGCGATAAATAATTATTGATCGAGTGGATCACGAGCTCCGAGCGACAGTCAATAGTGGAATATTATTATACAAATTGAATTATACATTTAAATCGCAAAATTCTGTTTATTTAGATCTTCAAATAATTACTTTCCAAAGGGAAGTAAATCATGTCTGGGGGGAGCCTTAAACAATTCTTTATCGAGCAATTTGGTAATGCGATGTATTTGTACAAATATCCGTTTCAAATTGTCACCAGAAATATTCGTCTTTGAAGGAGGGACGGCGAAAACTTAAGGAAATCAATTTCCATGCAAATCACATTGAAAAATTGCAAGAGTTTCCTATTAAAAGTTTGTTAAAGCTGAAAGTGGATTGGCCCTTGGAGACGGACGGTAGTTTTGCGCAGTTGAAAAAACGAGAAAAATGAGGAAACTTTAAATTTACCTGGAATATCGTTGAAAAGTACGTATTTAAAGCTTTTTGATACTCTCCAATAGATAAACGTGTATTCGCGGGGAGAACTTGCGAGCTTTCATCTTGCGAGGCTTCAATCTTTAACATGCCGTATTTCATAATAAGATTCAAAAACTTTCAACCCAATCATCATAAAAAGGGAAGAAATTAAAGCGACTTTTTTTGTTTTAAACAGACCAAAAGTTCACGAGCGACTTTTTATTATACCGCGAAGCTTTGATAATTTAAAAATTGTTTGAAATCTTATTCAAGCTGTAAAAAATTAAAAAAAGCTTTTCTGTAAAAAAAATTATTTAAAGACATATTTTTTCGAATTGAGAAGTATACATTAGAAGACGTATAAAAAATTCAAGATACCAAAAAAGCACTAGTTCAATAATAGCTACTGGAATACCTTTTCAGGACTCGCTTAGATTTGTATTATTATTTATTATATTCGAAGATAATTTACATGCTCATTCAAGTAATCGCAGATGCGCAAACCGCAATAAACACTTTAAATACCAAACCTCGAAATATCAACTAAAAAAAATAATACAAACGTGCGCAATAAAATAGGCTTCTGACCAAAAGCGCGTAGTATTGGACGTATCGATCTTCCGCGAGCGGGTCAGCCCGGAATTCCGGAGTATCGAGGAGGGACACGTCGCGGGCGATAAAGGAGCGCGCTCCACCCCCGATCGTGCGGCAATTATGCGGCAAACACCGGGAGAGCGGAAAAAGCTCCGCGGGCGCGTTTACGCGGCTGCAGCACCCCAGGGGCGATCCGCGCCGTTAGCCCGACCGAGCCGGGACAATGGGGTTCCGGCCAATTTCGCCACGGCTTCTGCGTCGGGCGACGAGCGCGACGTCACCGCCGACGAACCGGGAAACGCCGCTTCTTTTTTTTTTCAACGCAATCGCGACGCTTTCCAAGTAGGTTTATACACGTCGGAATTGCTGCCCGCGATTGCTAGACTCGTAAAAGGGGATTGATCTTGCACAATTGTACGAAGAACTTCGAGTTTATGCGTCTGTTTATGGAGACCTCTAATCATGAAATGAAGTGAAATTTCCCAGAAATCCAGTGTAAATTAGGTCATGATCACTAATCAGAGAAATTTTATTTTCGTGATAGTTTAAAACAAATATAACAATGTTTTATTGGAGTATTTCATTATTTTCCAGTAAATTTTCCTTTAGGATTTAATATCAGTGATTATAATTAACTGAAATTGAAATTATGATGGAAATTTGAAGATAAAAGAATTACGATAATTTGTAGTGTTCATTGTGATGTTTTTCGGCTTTTTATTGTGTGGAGGTCGGACCTGGTGTCGGAAGCCTTACCCGATTAAAATTCAGAAAATAAAGAATGAGGTTGACTTTGATGTCCAGTGAGAAAGTGGACGAGATAAAAATGATGACTGAACTAACGATTCTCTAACAGTTGTGAGCATTACAGTCTCATCGTTACCTCATCAACAATTTTACAATAAAATTTATGCAGCTTCTTAAGAAACATATCTGATCATAAAAGAAAGCTTTGATTCCATTTTTATCTAAAACTAAAATAATATTATATGAAACACTCTACTAATAGCATTACACTTCGCTTCAATGTAATCTCTTAATCCACTCCACATCGCACACAAACACTCTTACTACAATACCTCCTCCGTCGCTTATCCCGCGCGAATCCAATGGCCCTTACGCAGCAGAACAAAAAAAGGTAACCATCCTCCGTACACGCGTCCAATCATCGGTCGGACGATCCTCCCGTCTCCGGGATCCTCGACAACCGTCCCGTGGAGTATTACACGAGCGGCCGGCGAATTGGCGCCCCTCCCCACTGTCTTTCCGGCGGGATCCAACGGGGGAATTTCGACGAGAGTCCCACCGCGCGAGGGAGCATATTAATTACGTCGGCGAGCGGCGTCCCCCTCTCTTTCGCTGCCGGCCGCCGGTCAATTTGCCAATGCGATTGTTATCGACGCCGCGGAGGGAGGGGAGGCACGAGTGACCGATCGGCCGGGCGCGCGGTTAATTGTGGCTCGATGGGGGTTAATTCGGCGAAACATCCCGCTCGACTGGCCGAGTTACCACTGACCGCTCTCACGTTTAATTCAATGGGCCAACATTCACCGTCCGACTGGTACAGCGGACGTAATTCGGCTTCGTGTTAACGCGAGCGTCATGTTTCGGAGTCTATCGGTGCTTTTTTTCTTTTTTTGCGGATCGACCTTTTATTGCGCACGTGAGCAAATCAATATTTGCGGTCATGTGTGGGTAAAAAGTATTCAGATATGTGGGTAGAAAGTACACAAATAAGGTAGTTTTATTAATGTCAAGTATTTTTTATTCGGTGAAATAACGTATACTCGCAAAAAGTAAATATAATAAAGAGTCTTTGGAAAGAAACACCTATTTTAATTAAAAACACGTTAAGGATTATATCAAGAGGGCTGGAATCTTTTTTTTTATTATTTTTTTCTCTCCTGATTCGAATAAACTAAAGTTTATTTTGTTTTTTAGCCAGAGAATTCAGAGGTGTTTTTTCAAGCTATGATTAAAGACTGACCACGAAATTGTCTAAGGGAGAAGAGAAGTTCACTAGTATCGATTTTGAATTCGGAATATTTTTAGAGTTACGTAAACATAAGTATAAAAAAATACGAGCAACAATTTAAGTATTCAGTAAACTACTTAAAAAAAAATATAAAAAGTTTTAGAGTTAGTAAAGACAAGAAATGTTTTATGAATAATAAAATAAATCTGTTTTATCGTTTCCCGCACTACTGCCATAAACAATACTCCTGCTAGTCTACTTTTCCCAGTAGTTCACATCCTATTTTCTTTGAATTTACATATGCGTCAACGCAGGTATCTAATTCTCTGTTTCACAATTCTCCTTTGCGTTTGTATCGTCAACATGTCTGCCTGGATTAGCGAAATGCACCCTTGAGCGAGCGGGGCGAACGCTTTCATGAATATGCATGCGTCGGGCTATTATTGTCCTCCTCTTTTACGATTCTTCATCGCCGTAAAACAGAAAAGTTTAAATTCAAGAAAGGAGGATAAATTCGAGCGCGAAATAAAAAGTGTACCGGGGATGACCGGAGCGACGCTCAAGTAGCTTTGGAAAAAACTTGAAACTTCGGGAGTGGAGAAGGAACAGATAAAACGAGGAAGTTTAGAGTTGTAACATCTTCCCGGATAAAAAGTTTCGCGCGCCACACCGGCGGCTGTATATACAGCACGAAACCGCGACATTGACAAAGAAGTCGAGCGTGAAATTTTAATTGAACAATGCCTTTTCTTTGTTGATCCCTGTGCATTTTACTTCCTTTTGACGTATATAAAGATGCGAAAGTCTAAAATCTTCTTTTTATATTTTTGAACTTATATCCTACATTGTAAAATAAATTATTTAATAAAAAATTTGTTTGTATCAATTTAAACAAATTTTAACTCTTGTTGTTGTTTTATGTACAGCCTCTTCACTCCAACGGCGTAAAACAAGCATTCGATTATTCTCTGCCAAGTATAGAACAGTAAAAAAAGTGAGGAAAAAAATAGTAAATTCGTCGGTGAGCAAAAAATGGCAATTAAAAATACACAAAAGCGTCTACTAGTTTAGAGAGTCGGTATGACTGAATCCTAAACGAAGCTAATCCTACTACATGGTTTCGTATACTTGCACGCTCTTAATCGCTTTTCATTTTAGCAAAAAATTTAAAAAACGATTACTCACAATTTTGAAGGAGCGCTAGCAAATATTTGTAAAAAAATGTATAGCTCCTCAAGATTTATAGTGCACTACTCACTCGTGCAGGTCAATTTTCTACGAGTGTTAGCACCCACGTCGAAAACTTGTATACTTCAATAGCTTCACCGGACGCGGACAATAGATACGTCGCTCGGACGCAAAGCGATTCCGGCGTGGCAAATCGGACGTCATTGAGACGTCATCGAGGAAAGCCAGGAAGCGCCGTACGAAAAATTTATCGGCCGCCCGGCTAAATCGAGGCAATTACGGCGAGAGGACGCGCGATAACGTCGGCCCGGGCGTACAATCCGCGGGGTTGGCCCGCTGCCATCCAGTCATTACCGCGTCGCGTGCGTAAACACGCCGATTCCGGGGGAGGGTTGTGTTTGCCCTCGTCTACCCGCGACTGATTTGAATATTTCAATGGCGCCGGCCACTGCCCACGACTTCCCCTTGTGTCTTCCCCGGTCATTCGGGTCGTTCATAAAAGAAGTTGGATGATTTCTTCCTCTTCGGCGCTTGCTTCCTTTTCTTTTATCGCGATGCTGGACTTTCGGGAAACGTCGATTCTGCAGGACGACGATTTTTCACTGATGATTATTATCTTAATTGTTCAGTTTATTAAAATGGGTTAGGACATTTTTTTATGATTTCTTTTGTTTAATGATTGCGGAAGAATAATAAGTCGTCGTACTACTTCAGTCTTCTTTTAATTTATTGAACTATGTGAGCTATATTAATTCGTTAGAATGGAATTCAATTTGTTCTTCATTAATTTTTCGTTTATAATGTGAACATTCACTTCCCTTTAAAGTGTCAAACTTTTCATTAGAGTAAATTTTCACCGATTCAAATTTAGAGACTAGAGGGAAAGTTTAAGTTGCAACTAGGTGAAAGTTCACGTCGCGTGTGTTACACTACGTAAGTTGATGCACACCAACTTCAGACAGGCATTATCGTCTGATATTTAATTTATACGATCACACTTTGTGACATAGAGCAAAATAAAATAATTTTTGTGCAAAGAAAAATATGTGTTTAAATTCTTAAGTGAAGTCTTGCCAAAATAATTTCTTTAAGTAGTAACAGACGGAACCCGCAAGACACTGGTTTTTTTTTTCAATAAAATAGCTTCGGCTACATTTGTGAGATAGTTGTGATAATATTATTCTATAAAATTCAGTGGAATGATTAACATAAATTAAGCAGACCCTTATTATTGTTTTATAAAGTTTGATTTTATTTATTTAACCTGCAGGTAACCTTGAAGCAATATTATGATATATTGTTTAATATTAAAAAAAATTAAAATAAGAATTGACTTTCTGTACTTGGGATAGTCCACTGTAAATCGACTTAAGGAAAATTATTCATGACAGATTTGAAGTAAAAATAACAGGTACTAGGATAACATTAGATCCCATGTGGATTTTACCACAAACTCATCAAACATAGTTACCTTTTAAAGCTTTACAGTCCTTGTTATTCACTGCACTTTTCAAAGCACGCGTTTACCTCGTCGACAGCAAAAAGTTGTTTATCAAATTTACTATTCCTGTAAACCTGTCGAATTCCCAATTCAATATTTGTTCACTTTCCACCGTACAAAACAGACATCATATTTCAAAAAATATACGCGCAAGCTATATTCATCCAGCACAGGTAAACTAATAAAATACTCCATGCACATCCAATCGGCAAACATTAATTCATTTTCGTATCTCCAAAGCAAAAAAATAGCAGTTCGAAAAGTAAATTTTCCCGCAGCGACTTCCAGCCGGAATAACACAGAGCCCGAAAGCGCGAAATACGCGCGACGCGCCGTATTTCCATTTCAATTTACCGCGGCGCTTTTTTATCGCCTCCTTAATACGGGTTTTAGTGTGATCAAAAATTCGCCGAGTCCTGGCGCGGGGGAAAAAATTCGTCCCGAGTGTCCCCGCCACGGCGGGTAAGTGTATACTTTACGCGAGGACTTCGACGCGGCTTCGCGCGACCCCGTTTGACCCGTCGCCGAGCGAGAGAGCCTCGGCGCGTCGTCCTTTCCCTGTTGCTCGCGGCTGACGTCAGCCGCGACGCTACTACTGCGAGCAAGTGGAAGCCCCGCGCCTCGGGTCAGACTGACCCCGTTTTTCACGGGTTTTCGGCTTCCCCGCCGCGCGAGGGTTTTTAAGCGATGAGAAAAATGAAATGTGTGTACTCGCTTACGCCCTCGCCTCGCTTGGTTTTGGCAAATGTTGCGCAATGTTTCGGATATTTTTAATTTTCAGAATGGAATTTTGTTTTAAGTTACATTTGGTATATTAAAATAATTAAAGCTGAATCGTGGATTTTTTAATTTTGCATTAAAACGAAATATTAAAAATGAATTTTTAAACTTTCTGTGCATTATATATTTAAGCTAAGGGAGCAAACATAGATAATACATTAGTGTTTGAGAGTTTATGAAATTTTACAGACTACTATATTTTGAGCAGTAGTTGACTCATAAATTTTTAAACATCCTGAACTAGAAAAAAGTTATTATTAATTTTATGTTTACAAAATTAGCACGCTGTTTTATGGGAATACATAAGTGTTTTTGAAAATGTCGTTTTCTTAGAAAATTTTGATATTTTTGTAAAATAAAGCTGTATTTTTCTCAGCGTACTTTTCCAAAATATCCTCCACGAATATTTCTGTTCCTTGTTATGAAGAATGAAGAAATAACTGGATCCAAGAAAAAGGTAGAAACAATTAAATTATTGACCAAACAAAAAATATCGTAATTTAATAACGCGCACAAACTAGGCTCGGTCCCACCTACCCGATTGTGGCAGCTACTCCCTCCCGCCATAAATATCATTTTTACGGCCGGCCGCCGGGGCGAGCTGCGCCCGTCGCTCCCGCATTTTTGAGCGCGATATTTAGGCCAGCGGGTGATTCACCTCGCGCGCGACTCCTTCCCCTATCTGTCTTCAGGGTGGGGGGGGGAGGCGAGGTAAAAATAAGTCCGGCCGGATTAATAATGCAGCCGATCCCGGGCCGAGCGATTCCGCTACGTCGATCGACCGCTGACTTATTCAGCCGCGCAGCCAGAAGCGCGCTGGCGGGCCATGAAAATTAATTCGCTGAATTAGTCAGGGATTATTCGGCGCTGTCGAAGCGCTCAAAATTTCATTCGTCTCCGCGGGCTCCGTTCGCCGAGTCGCTCCGATAAATTCCCGTTTTTAACGTCGGCTCGATTCGTAAACCGCGCGCGGACTCCGTTGCGGCGTGGCCGTTGACTTATTGATGATCGCTGCTTTTTCGGCGGCAGCGCCACGTGCCACGCCGTCACGTGAACCCGCGCGGTCACGAGAACGCTCAATTATTCAAATTGACAGTCTTGAAAAAATTATGACACTACGGGGCGTTATTGAGGAAAATATAATAACAATATAGTGTTCCGCTCAAGTGCAATATTTTTCGTGCAAATGTCTTCGAAGTAGATACTTCTTTTATGTTGGATACAAGGAGATTGTTTCGCCATTTGTAATTGATATCCCGCGTGAAAAACAATTAAATAAGAACAAAAAATAAAAACGAAAGCAAAAAACCAAATAAGAAAATGCAAAACAATTAAGTTCACAATTAAGTTTTCATTAGATCAGTCTGATATAAAATCGTGATTTTACACGAAATTTCTAAGCAGGATATCTTTGTTAATAATCATTAAATTGATAAAATAGAAAAAATACGTGCCGATTGTTTTTCAATATGGACAGATACAGTCAATTAATTAACTATTATGAAAAATTAATTTTTTGCGAAAAAATTAAAGCAGAAACCTCATAAAATATCCGGGAGTTCGTAAGAAAATTCATATGCTAGTAAATGTGGATATGAAGAAAGAGAAGAACAAGAATGCGAGGATCTTTTTGACATTTTTTGTGACTTTATTTTCCGACTCGCGCGAAAAAAGCGGTCCTATTCGCAACCATTTGAGAAAAGAGGGGTAGAGAAACAACGTTCGTAGCTATAGAGAGGATGCACCCTCCGCGATCACAAAAGGCACGTTTATTCGCTTTCATGAAATTTTATCAAAGTGACTTTTTTAAGAGCACGTCCTTCGCACGTGTCCGTAAGTGCGTGCATGAAAACTTTTACGCCCGCGTAACGCTTCTATGGGAATAAGGGTTTTTAAGGGTCCAAATTTATAGCAACCTTTAAAAAAGGGTCATTCTAAGAAGAGATTCAATTAGAATTGATTCTTCCTGAAGGAGACGATCCATTCATTCTTATATTGACCGACAATTTAATGGACAATTTTTTCACTTTATTTAAACAATGAATTTAAGAAGGAATTAATTGTAGTTTATTCTAGTATAAGTAGAGAGAATATTTATAGAATGATGCTTAAAAAAAATGTTTTCATCGCTTTGGTATCATAAAAATGTTGTATGTGACACATATTGCAAGTCGGTCAAAGTGTGCACGTCAATATAAGCGTAACTAAAACAGGACTTTGTTAAAATAAATAAATAATGGTTAAATGTGGATAATAAATGACAGAGACACTTTTCTTCTTTTTTTTACTTTTCGACTTATAGAGTATACAAAGAAGTTAAGATTTACATTATTATTAATAATAAAAATCCTTTACAATGCGATATTTTATTATTTATGAATATATTTGCAATAACTCTTGCATAAAATTTATCCAGGATAACTTAATTTTAGAGATTCATTAAAATAATTTTTTGATGATTTTTTGAACATCCATCCATCAGATTCCGATATTTGGGAAATAAAAACATGAGAAACTATTTGACTGATGGACCTCATCGACAAAGAAACTTGTGGACTAAAGTCAAAAACTCAGTGTATTAGCACTAAAACAAAGCACAATACCAAAAATAAATATTTAACTACAGGCCCGTAGCACATTCGGGTAGACTCCGTCCAGTTGGAAAGAAATACCGCAAGAGTTTAATCCGGTCGCATATCGCCGTTAATACATTTACACGAGTCTAAGCGCTATTATAAGGCGATTACACTAGACGGTGGGATATTTATAGAGCGGAGGGACGGCCAGTCGATAGTTTAGTGGAACGAAGCGCATCGACTTTCCCCGCGAGAGAAGAAAAGAGCGTAAGGGGGACAGGAGGACGCGCTCGCGCGTAATATTTTTTTTTTCTAAGAAAAGGAAAATTTGAACTAACACAAATTTGCAGGGCAGCTCTGAGTGATGACTGTGAGTCACAAATTGTTGGCTCGTGGATTGATACGCGGGTCGATTCTCATTTTCGTGATGCTTTTTCTTCGTATGAGAATGATGCCGTTAGGTATTGGTCCTAGACACGAAAAAACGAGAAAAAAAAACATTATTTATACTTTTATATTTACATCAAGAGATGAGAATAATTAGCAACTTGTATAAACGTATTTCCACAAAAAGAATGTCAGATATGAGCTCAAGTTAGAATAAAAAGTTTTTTAAGTAAATTCTTTTTTATACAAATATCGTAACAAAAAAAAGTTATTGAACTTTTAACAATGCACTTTTTTATTCCTTCACATCTTTGTCTTTCTAATCGTTTCTAGAGATTAATACTTCTGCAAGAGTAATACTTATAAATATTGGTTAAAATTAATTTCGTACAATCTAAAGAAAATTATAACTATATGAGTTGAAACTTAAAAAGAGGCTACTGTGAATACTAAAGCAGTTTGCGTTTGAAATACACACCTTTATCAACTTTATCTGTAGATAAAGAAAAAGAATGATTCAAAACTAGTTCTATTGTTTTCACATAATCGTGAAAAATAAGTCAATAAAAAAATATACCATAAAAAAAGTATTTATTCACACCACTTCTCCCTCGCGAGGTAGTTAAAACGCTAATAATCCACCACCTACTAACCACTCCAAAATTCAAACCCGAGTTTGAAAAATCACGAAATAAACAAGTCTCCCGCGCGCGTCGACACGATATCCCCGGCCATTAAAGTCCCTTCGAAAAAAGTCATTCACTCGGGCATTCGTCAGCGCGCGGGGCTCGGCTTTTACGAGTGCCCCCACCGTCTCCGGCCGTAAAAAGCGAGGGTCGCGCCGGCCGGGGGGAAACCCATAACCCAGTTAAAGCCCGCGCGAGCGATAATTGCGGCGGATCGAGCGGTCGGCCGATTGGCGGCGCCGATCGGCGGACTGGCACGAGGAGACACCAGCCACCACCGTGTCACGGTCGCGCCCGAACAAAGCGCCGGCGCTGCAGCATCGGAAGGTCATTGCCATTAAACCGCGGCCGGGGCGGAGGAAGCCTTGGGCGCTCGCTTATCCCTTCCCGGGCGCGACGATCCGCGCCGGACAGCGGGGCCTCTCGCGGCGCAGGGGCTTCGATTGCCCGGCTCGTTCATCGCTGCGTTCTTTGATTCAGCTGGATTTTTCCTCAAGATGTAGGACTTAAAAAACATATTCTTAGCGTAGGAAATTAACTTTGATGATGACGCGTAATGATACATGTTGAAAAGATGTATTTTGATGTGTGTTGAAAATATGCGTAGTTTAGGAACTGAAAATAAGAAAGTGTAATTCAAAATTTTTATTTTGTATGGTGAAGATATTATTCAATTTTTTGAGAGTTATCATTTTCTTTTTCATTTCTCGTTTCATGTGTAGTGGACCATTTTTCTTGTCACATAATTGTCAAGAAATCATGACAATATTACAAAATGATTCATTTAGAAGGGAAGAAAGTTTAATTCTTTCTATCTATAAATGCACAGGAATTTGTAAATAATTAAATTTTAAATACGTGTAATGATCTCTTATAAATTGAAATGAAATAACAAAAAAATCATGACTTTAATTAAATGTCTTCTACTTTAACTTTGTCATCACATACGTTCATCTCGGATGTTAGTTAAGTATGTTAAGAATTTTTTTTCTGGAATTTCTATATCTTGAGGCTTTCGGTCGACGACAAGTTTCAGATGAATTTGGGTAAATTTGAAAATTCTCAGGAGATGTTGGAGTCAGCGGGGATTCGCTTCAAGTTGGATGAATTCATGGAAATTGTTCAACCGTTATGTAATCGTCAAGTCAAACTCGAGTTTAATTCGAATCGATACTTGTGTAAGGCTAATTTTGTTTCATGAGAAGATAAAGAGTTTCAGAGAGAGCAACAAAGTTATGTAAATTATTATTGGATATATTATGTACTATACTCGATAAATTAAATTAAATTTCTTGCGGTAATATAATTACGTTCCGCCCACAGAATATTCCACATTCTGCCCTGTAATTAATTAATGTAATAATTACTGCATTCCTAATATTATAATAAATATATAAAATTGTAAAACATTAACAATTATTGTTATTATTTATAATTTTAACACGAAAATCGATATCACGTATCTGTGAGAAGGTTATTAATGCTTAAGATTTTCTTCAGTTACAAACTAGTTAACAAACTTTGATATTACGTGTTTAGACTCTTAACTGCTTTAAGCTGCTTAACATTTTTAACTACTTTTGCTTAAAATTCGTGTTACATTGTTATTGTTCTGTCATAATTTATCATCATTGTTACCCTAATTAATTTGAGTGCATAAAGACATTAGTGGGTTTGTTTTGAAAAAGTAAAAGCCATTTATGTAACGTATTAATTAAGGTAGAATACTAAATTGACATAATAGTGCTTGAAAAGGACAGCAAACCGGCCATATAAATATTGCACACACTATAATAACACATATTGAAATAACATCGTTTTGTGTGACCTGATACTCTTCATCCAAGTTACTAATTTTTATTTCCACATTTTTAAATAAAATTCAAAAACATCAATTTAAAAAAAATAAAACAATTCGGTTTTGAATTCTTATCCACTATTTATTTTAGATCATTCAACAATCCCTTTTATCTCTTTTACTTCGTCCAAAAGAGTAACAAGATTAACCTCTAGACATCGCAAAACCTAAAATGCGCCACACAAGATACGAGTCCGAAATAAAGATCGCGGTGAAACGTAGTATTCGAGAAACTCCGGCAATCAACGTAACCCACGCATCTCGCGGGCCTTGCGTTCGCTCGAAAGCGTCGCGGCGTGGGTGCATCGAGGAACTCGTGCCTCGGCGAAGTTGCCCCCCGCAGCCTCGAGTGTCGCGAGCGACGTGCAGCCCCGTCTCAACGTCGCTCAAGCTTCGAGACACGCGCCGCGACGAAGTTCGGCCTTGCCCCCGGAATTTTATGCGATCGGAGGAAATTAGATGAGGGGAGTCGCTCTGATTCGAGGGCCGTCGCTTCGGTTCGTTTATTAGTTTTCGCGAATTCGCTTTTCGCTGAAAGGGGGGGTATCGGTTCGATCGAGCGCGTGCACCGCGGACGAGGGAATCCAATTACAGGATGTACCGATAAAAATGCAGCTTACCGCGCAAGAGAAAGCTTTGGATTTCTTGTTTTAAGATTTTAAAATGTGCACTGATTCTGTTTTTCGTTGTTGTTAGTGATAAGGAAACGTGAACTTATTTGACTTCATTTTATGTGATCTAACAAAAAAGAATACATTCAATTTTTCATGAAAAAAGAGCTAATTTTGTGTAGGATTTGTTTGGAAGAAAAACTTGTTTATGCAGAAAAGCTCGTTTGGTAAATTTTTTTAAAAAGCTTTTGGATAACGTGCTTTTTTCGTGGACATTTCGTGAAATATGCTCTCGTGTAATATGAAATATTCCAGGGAATCCATAATAATGTTCTTTTCTCCGTAACAGCCATATGATACTTATTTGTCTTCGTGAAGCGCCTAAAATCGATGCCATTAAATCAAAATGTGCTTTTTTCATTAACAGTGACAAGATAATGTGTTCTCTTTTCGAGAATAAGGGATAAACACATAAGAGAAACATTGAATTGAAAACAACTCGTAAAAGCAACTGTTTAACATCCAAATCTAATTGAATTAATTGTAAAGAAAATGAACAAAGAAATTACCTTTGTAATACGGTATCATAAATTCCTGGAATTGCCTCGAATTTGCTGGCTAGTACATACAGTTTTTCTTACGCTTGGGTGTTACATTATGCTAGATAGGAAGTATAAGCCGAACGGAATGTGCGCTATGTATCAGAATGCATATAGGAGCAAATGATGAGTAATGCCTTGTAATACGATGCAGTTTGTATACATGTAGTCAGGATAATGAGAAATAACGGGAAAAGACTATAGAATCATGCGTCGATATGGTTGCCATTTTTCACGCATCTATAACTATTGCATCGTTCTCTCACTTTGTTTTCTTTTTTATAATATTTCATTTGTTCATGAATACTGCATAGTATTGTAGCAGCGCCATTAAGTTATTCAACGTTGCACATTTCATGAATATTGATACTAATTTCTACCATCCTATTTTTACCCAATAAAAGTAATACTGGCTGAATAATTATTCAAATATAATAATGCGTCATTTAATATTATTGTTGCAGGTGAGTGGCGCGGTCAGATTGGAGAATTATGAATTACCGCCTCGATTCGTAACCGAGCCAGCGTACATTTTAATTACGTTCCGTAAGTAATTCATTCCCCTTATAATTCAAACTTAACCGCGCGATTTCTCCTCTCCGCTCGCTGAAAGTCGACCTACGCCGGCCTTGCTTCTTCACCCACCCAATCCTCCGATCCCCAACTGCGGGGAAAAAGGTGTCAGCCGACTGTAGGGCGCGATTTCCGCGCACGTTTCCCCGGGAATCCTCCCTAATAAAAAGCACATCGTCGACGTCGCCCAATTTGCGCATTAGCGTCTCTCCCCCCCCCCTCCCTCCTCGACTCGGCGTCGCGGGTAATTGGGGGCGCGTGCTGCCCAGGGTCGTCGGCCCCGCGGGAAGGACGTCATTTCGCCACGAGGACCCTCGACGGCCGCCTCTTCCACCTGCTCGGCCTCCTTCGCTGGCCCGCTGCAGCGCTCGCCGAGAGCCTCTCGCTCCTCTTCCCCCGTTTCTTTTTCTTGCTTTCTTACCTTCTCTGTCCCACTCTTGTTATTTCCCTCTTACTCTCTCCTTCATACTCTTTTTCTCGTGCTGTGAGTGCTAACCGGCGAAACGAGAAGTAGGGACGCTTGGGTTACGCGAGCACTTCGGATTAGGACTATTGAGCTGAGCGATTCTTTGTTCCAGATTGTTGTGAGAAGCTTTCCTTCCCGTATTTTTTCGTAAATCCACCGAAGAGCTTTACGTTGACGTTCATACTTTTAAGTTCGAGCTTTTTTTAATTAATAAAATTAGACGTTTTAAGATTTTGCATTAATTGAGATTTAAATACACTAAAATGTATGGTTTTACAACATTCATGTAAAAAAAACTAGAATATGCACTTTCTCGACAATTTATGGTAAATTTATTAAAGGGATGAATTAACTACTTTGTCAGTGCTTACTGAGCTTTTAAGTAACTCATACCCTCTCTTACTCACCTTTTATCCTTCCTTACTGTTTTTGTCAATTTTGAAAAATTATTGTTATTAAAAAATTAAAATTGAAATCCTTTAATAGATAAGTTTTCTTGTCTACTCGTTCAGATTGCAAACAATTCGTGTTTCACAGAATATAGCTGCTCAGTGTGTTGTAACAAGCACTTCACTGCTAAAATATTCTCCCACAGTAATAATTCGAGTTTCCGTCCGAGCGACCAGCTTAACGAGTTTATTGTCGGGTTGACCACAAATTCTTTAGTAATTTCAGTTTTCGAAAGTCGCGAAAATTTAGTTTATTAGCCAATCGAGCGCTGGTACTACTGGTATACTACCCTAACTAATATCGTCTTTTAAGTAGTATAACGCCAGTTTAGTCAGACGCTTCCCACTACATTGTACGTCGATCCCCGTACGCTCAAAAAGACCAGCAATTCAAAAAGTTTTTAACGCTCACAAAGCGAATAAACATTTATTCACTCTGTATGATTTAGTGGGACGCGCAATGGTCCATTTTATTTACGCGACCGCTCGGAATGACGCAAGATAGCTTGCACACAGCCATTACCTTGTTAGAAGCTGCGCGCGGTGCGCATGTTTAGAGTAGCGGGTGAAAGGGAAGCCGAGCTACGCCGCCGGCTATAGGTGAATTACGCTTTAAAAGCGGCAGTGCGCGCGGGGAGTCGAATGAAGCGAAGGGTACACCCTAAGGTTACCTCCACTTACGCTTCATTTTCCGCTTTCAGCGCAGTATTTCAGAAATTAACCTTTCTTTCGCAGTTTTTTTTTATTTTTGGCCGACGGAATTTATGGTACGCGTATTCAGCGTTAAAAATTTGGAGTGGAATAATGCAAGGGTACTTTTAAAAAAGACTCATTCTTTGCCTCCGGCAATTTTCACCGCAGTTCTATCTGATGTTACCATGCGCGTTTTAACGTGCCTATATGCGCTATGTCAAATATTTCTCGCGTTCTCCTGTATTTGCTTAAAAAGGACAAATATGCTCGTATATTGTTTATATAAATGAATAAAAATAAATTTAATAGATCTATTCATATTTTTAACTGTTTAATTTAAAGTCAGAAAGTAGTTGTTGTAAATGTTTGGTACCAAACCATATAAAATAACGAATAAAGTGAGGTTCATTTAAATTTATAATATGCGACAGCATTTTGTTCAAAATTTCCAATTTCCCTACCAAACATGCACTTTATCCAAAATTCAATACGACAAATGGAAATTCAAATTTTCGGCTCGCTACCGATACGCCGAATAAATTTCATGCTAATCTTTTCGATGATTATCCCCCCAACAAAATCTCCTCTATCTTTAAAAATTTCTAAAAAAGGCCAAGATTACCCGACAAAGGAGAACAAGCTCCGCTCAAGCGAGCTATAAAAAAGGCACATCGATAAAATGAAATCTCCTCGTGTCGCTGGGTTATCTCTGAAATAAAAATTGATACACGTCTCAATCTGTCGAGCGAACGTTCCGAGAAATAAGAGGCTAAGACAGACTCGCGTCGCCTCGATGCAACAGGATTTCCCGTGACAATAGCAGACCGAGGATTCACCAGGATCCCGCCTCGCGCGACCGATCGATCCCGACTATTTTCGTCCCGCGCGGCACGCTGGAGGCCCCCGAGAGCGGACGCGGGAGACTCTTTCTACATCGGCAGTGTAGTAGTACGCGGGATTGGATTCGCTTATTTTTAGTTAGACGCGTTTTTGTTCTTGTTCCATTTATTTACGTTTTTTCGCCCGATGAAAAACGTCTTGCATCGGTTGTTGCTGGTTGAAAAAATCGGAAATTGATTTTCGCGATGGGTAGGTGATCCAAGTATTTTTTAGCTAAAGATTATACTTTTTGATATATCAATTGAAACTGGAAAGAGCAAACCTCTGATTTTTTTAATAAATTCTAAATCGAGAAAAAATGACCTTCTTTATTACGCAACATTAATTTAGTGAATTCGAGATGGCCTAGGCAGCGGTATCCGACGCTGCATCGATACTCCATTGTATGGCTTTACCTTTGACCCAGAACAATTTTCATTGGACACCTATGAATGAAATAAAAAGGGGGATTCCCGCACGCGTGGGAGTGCCTTTTATACCGAAATTGAAACTCGACTCTTTTCACGCTGGCGCTGACGAGATCGATGACCGAACGAGCCCAATCTTGAAGCTCGTCAATGCCACTGTTAAACAAAGAGAGAATAAAGCCCGTTAATGGACAAACGCATTTCTCTTTAATCGTTAATTGTAAATCAAATGAATTTCCCGTAGCCGGGCGCTTTGGTTGCACAAAAATCTCGTGCACGGCAATTGGAGTGGATAATGCGCGATTATATCTGCAGAAGCAATCTGCTCTGGCATTGAACGGAGATTGGGGCTAAATGTATAATTTTATTATAGTTCTTTATATCGCTCTATTTTTAAACCGCTTGCGAGTATGCATTATAGGTAATCTATACTTTATTTCTAGATAGCTTGTTTAATTATAGATGCGGCGATACGACAAATAACAAAAAAGTTGTACATAACACGCTTCTAAGAAAAATAACTATGACTATGTAATGAATATTTTTAAATATTTTATAACTAAATGTTATTTCTAAAGCGCAAATAAAACATTTAATAAAAAAGGTATTAAATATTGCTGCGGCATGGAACATTTGAAAACAGTTTGAAGGCGTCTTACCGTATCTGTCTGTAACTACTTAAAATCGTATTTTAAGCAAATAACTATAACTATGTAATGAATATTTTTAAATATTTTATAACTAAATGTTATTTCTAAAGCACAAATAAAACATTTAATAAAAAAGGTATTAAATATTGCTGCAGTATGGAACATTTGAAAACAGTTTGAAGGTGTCTTACCGTATCTGTCTGTAAATACTTAAAATCGCATTTTTTCCTACTTCTGTGTACTTATACACTTGAGTGATTTTAAAAACTATATTTACACGTATACTGAACTTAAGATTTCTAATCACGAGGGAGAAACCCAGAAAAGCAAATTAAAACAGTTTAAATCGCGGTGTGATTCCCTATAGAATCGGCTCGCGGAAAAAGCTTTTCGAACTATTCGCCGGGAGCGCGGAGAAATTCGTTGTAATTCAGCGCTGCGGCGTCGACTTTTTGTCCCGGCGACCAAAGAAGGCCTCGTTATCGAATTCCCAATAAGGCTTAGACTTAATTTAGAGGGAAATTCCCGAGCAGCCGTCGCCTGATTTATTCGCGGTCCAACCTCAGCTTTTCCTTATCCGTAAATTCTTCAAGAGTCAAGTCCCCGCTGCGGCAATTGACTTTCGCGGGAGGCGTCGAACCGACCCGCATTATTAACCGTCGACCCCTGTTCGCCGGAGAAAACTTCAAGATTTCCTTTGGAAAATTCGCCATTCAGAAGCTGCGAAGGAGTGGCTTAATCACGCGTTTGACCCGGCATTTGAATACGGATCGATTTGATTTGTTAGCAGACTGAAAGTTCCTTAAGATTTTTTTAAATTTGAGAAAATAGGTGTGATAAATTTTCAGTTAATAGAGAGCAAACTATTCAATACATTTAAAAATTGAATATGAATTAATTTCTGAAATTTGACCTAAACATTCTTTTTTTAATGTTTGATGGTGTAGTTCAGAAAAGTATTGGCTAACATTTTTCATTTTTGATCTTAGGAATTACTTTGAACTTAAAAATGAAAATATTTCTATTTAAACAAAATTTTTTATTAGTCACCCATTTGAATTCAGTAAGAAAAAATGAATAATAACTAACTATTTTTTCTCTTCTTTTTTTCACAAAAAAAAAATGAAAGCTCTAGTATACCATAAAAGTGTCATTATCATTAACATTAAATTTTACCTCGGTAGGTATACTTTTAACCTAAACTTCAAAAACAACAGCTCGGCCACTTTTTAGATAAAGCGCTTTCCCAGGTAGCGCCTCTACGCTTCTATACAATAATTGGGTCACTCGATTGCGCGGCAAAAAAAAACGTAAACCTAATAAACGCGCGTGTAGTTACGCCGGATCTCTTTTAAAAGCATTCCTGGATCCCGCGGAAAATTTCTAATCGGCCGGAAAAGTTAATTTCCAGGAGCAAGTCAACCTAAATGCGATACGCTCTTTGTTTGACGTCCGGCCAGCGTTCGTATGTCGCATTATGGAAAGTTCGGAGAGAAAGCGTGTTAGTTCGGCGAGATTGATTTTTTTTTTCGCCGCGCTCCAAAGAGCTCGCGTTTTACTTAGCCCTCCGGCGCATAAAGCGCGCCTCCTGTTCGCGTGAGCCCGCGCGCGCGCGAAAATATTGCGTCAACGTCAGGCGACGGCGAAATTCCCCTCTCGCCCAACCTCATTTTTACACGACGACAGTATGCTTAGCTGATATTATAAAATATTCAATTTTCAAATTGTGAACGAGTTTTTGGAAGTGTATACAATAAGATTGTTTGTAGGTATACATTTGTACGTTTCACATATTTATTTTGCTGTTTTTTTACTAGTGAAGTTTGTTTTTGTTTTATACCTGAAACTTTTATAAAGAAAGGAAAAACAATTCCTTTTTTTAGCGAGGAGGGCTTTTAAAGTTTTAAAAACTTGGCAGGGTTTAAACTATTTTTGAATGAACGTCACGGATAATTTTTAATAGCCGCAGGTCTCGTTAAAATAAAATACACAAGTGTCATAATGATCCCACCGAGTGTTTGTATAATTGCACCAAATCGATTGGTCTCTAGCGCAGTGAAATAGCCGCTTCACATATTGTATTTGGTCGAAAATCCAAAGGGTAAAGTGACCGAGGTTACCTATACGGTCTATTATCTTACGAACGCGGGGTAAAAATACATGCCGTTGATTATTGACGATGAAACGTTAGGCAGCTGTCGTCATCTGCGTGAGAAATCGTAGTTTGACGACAGAAAAAAAAGACCGCAGATTCCCGCGGCGCGACCCGCCGAGCTTTAAGCGCGCGCGCGAGGCAATAAAGGCGCAGCCTTGAAATGCATTTCTAGACAAGTGTTACGGAGGGATAGCTCAAGAAGCGTAAACTGCATGCTTACATGCGACTGATTGGAATTGAAATAAGAACATAAGCTTTTTAAATTGTCATTCTGAAACCCGGGCAATAATGTGTGCTTTTTCTTAACGTGTTTACAACTGCAAATCCAATAAGTGGCATAAACTAGCATTTCCTAGCATGTTGACTTTTTTTTAAGTTTTGTGATCAAAGTAAGGATTATTTTAAGTAATTTTTTAACGTCATAATTGCAAATAAAAATGGTTTTTTAAAAACTAATTCATAAGTTGAAATAAGTGACATTAAAAATCTGATGTATGTCTCACGCAAAGTAAACTAGGCTGAAAAAGTTGTTTAATTTTGTGGTTCACATAAGAATCTACTTTTATAAATTAAATTTTTTTAATGTGTGGGTAATTTTTACGAAAGCAAATCACTTGATCCAATGATTAAAACTGTATGTACTACAAAGCAAAAAGCATAGTCCAATGACGTTATCTTATCTTTTAAAATTTTTATTTTTTTTAAACAAAAATTACGTGAAGTTTATTTATCCGAGCATGAAACTTCACGGAAGACTTGAGTTCAAAAAAGGAGATTAAAGCGAAAAATAAAATTGCACCTTGCTACATAGTGTTAAAAGAAAAATAAATCGATTGATTTTCGGAGGTAACAAAGGTCCAATGACAGCCCAATGCTGCTCTAATAGCAGGGTTCCGTAATAATAGACCTGAAAATAACATCAATCGAAAGACTACTTAGCTTCTTTTATAAGCTCTTCTAAAGAAAAAGGGGTATGAGCGTTAAAACGCTATCGATCGTTTTTTAGAAATTTTCTTTCGCGGCTCCGAGCCGTGGGTATAAAAAAAAATAACGACCTTCACATCTGCATCTCGAATATTCTGTTACCTTTTTTTAGAAAAAAAAAACTTTGATCCATCAACGAGAAAATATTGGAAAAATTCAATTTTCCAAGATCTTTCTACACAAATCCAATATATTATGATTTATAAAAAAAAATTTTATATTCAGTTATAGTAAATTCTTTGCTGATAAAAATTCTCTCTCTTTCTCTCTCTGCGATATTTTTTTTTATTATATCGATAAAATCTTTGACCGAAAGTATTATTAATTTATCGTAAAATATAAAATTATACTACATTTTATAATTATTTATTTACTTTTTGCCTATCTGGTAAATAAAAGGATTCTCTCTCTCTCTTTCTCTTTCTCGTGCACACTTCACGATCACCGCATCTTACGTTAATTACTGCGAACTAAAAATACAATTTTAATTCCACCCCTAAAATTACGCAAAAATTCGCTTAAACATCCTCGAAAAGCGGCGCTTGCCCGGGGGGGAGGGGATAATCAGAGGCGAGCCCGGCGGAAGCTCGCCGCGGCCTCGCGACCGCGAGTCGCGTTTATACTTTTCACCTAGCGCTTGCGACGATCGATCGATCGGGGGAAGGGGCCTCCCACCCCTTGCGATGCGGCCATAATCGCGCGCGTCTCGCGTAGCCTTCACCCAGAGCCGCGCGCACTTATAGGCCGACTTGCGGCGGGCTCGCTCGCGTGTCGCCGCCGACGGCTGACACGGGCCGGACGTCGCGCGACGCGTACAAACGCTCCGCGGACTCACCTCCCCCGCCCGAGCACGTTTTCATGCCGATAATATTGCTTTACTCTAGCTAACGATTTTTTTTCTATCTTAGATTTTGTTTCGTTATTGGTACAGTGTTTGGCGAGTTTGATCGGTAATTGGTATAGTGATTTTTTATTCCGATTTTTAATTGTTTAAATATATTTTTTTTATTTTAATAATGCCATGATATTTGAGATATACCTATCGAATTACATACATTTATCAAAATATCCGACTGCAGTTAATTTACTAATTCTGATCGTTAGTAAACAGTGAAGCTTCATTATTTTTTAATATTATTAATTTCGTACCCTCCCGACAAAATGCATTTAATAATTTTGTTTAATATATCATCCTTGTAACAAAATAACCTAGATGTTGACTTAAAAGTGCATCGTTCATTTATCATCATGTAGCTGGGAAGATTTAATTTTGGATCATATGAAGTGGAACTTTTTCAGAAGATTATCAATTATCTCTTTCAAAAAACAGCAGTCAGCTTGATAAAGTGAAGTTGATATTTTACTCGTTTATCACTTAAAGCTTTTGACGGCAGAAGTTTTCAAAATGCAATATAACTTGATTCGTTATTTAACTTTACTTAAAAAAAAAACAAAGAAAAAAGGATATAACGCAATAAATTAAATTTTGCTAGCTGTGCCACCAAATTGGTATTTGTAGGGCAAAGTAGTTTTCAGGAAGTGAAAAGTAATCTGCTACAAAGTCTTTTATTTTTCTTATAACACTGGGTATTAACGCTTACGGGTCCGCTTAAGTTCGTTATATAACGAAGACTAAAGGAAAGTAATTGCACTCTCGCAAGCCCGTGACGATGGGAAATTCAGATATTATCCTTTCATCAACTCGTAAATCGACACTACGGTAGCGTACTTTTCGAGATGACAAAGGCTCTTCCTTCCACCGTAATTAGCTTAATTTATAATTTTCTTTATAAAAAAGTATCGCTCACCTTTATTCACAAAATTACCGTCTACGGTTAAAATCTACCTTAAATTTTCATATAAGCACCTTACTTTCGATTATTTTTTCAAGGAATAACTTTACCCAAAAATTTTCAATAATAAATAAACTGTCGTGTAATAATTCTTTGTTCGTAACCAATGTAGTGCAAAATTATAATTAACTTTATCCCTAATTAATCAGCATTTATATTCTACGATACTTCGAATGTAAATTTATGCAATAATTCATTCATGGCTCATTAGTAGCAACAAGCCGCATTAGTACTAAACTAAACGAAAATCGTTATCGATAGCTACACGCATACATCGTTATCAAAATTTAAAAACATCAATACACCGCACCCCAGTGAAATTTCTCGAACATCCCTAAATTCGCGATCTTCCCAATTCGAAACGCAACGCCCGCGACTCATTGCAAGCAAAAAAAAATCAATGCTCGCGGTTTCTAGGAAAAATCAGCGCGAGCTCGTTAAAATAGATTACGTTCTATTTATAAATCGGCGCGCCGCCGGGGAGAGGAGGGAAAGGTCGAGTCGATTTTCGCCTTTGAAGTTTCCTCCGCATCAATTTTCTTTTGTGCGGCGATTTCGCGCCTTTTCGGGTCGCCCCCTACCCCCCGCGGCCGCGACGTCCGCGGGGCTTTGCATAATTTCGCGCGCCGATCTGCTGAATATTTACAGGGGGGATGGCGTATCGCGTGAGGCTCGAAAATAGAAGGTAACGAGGCACTTGGTGGCGCCGCACGAGAACGGCGGAGGATTTTTGTTTCCTCTTTTTTTCTTCGCCTCTCGCGGCGGTGCGGTAATTGATGACTTGCTTACGAATATCCATTTGCCCTGCAAATACCGACTGGAGAGTATTATCCGGTTGATGTTTTGTATTTACGATTGGATGTATTCCTCGCGAAACATAAGTCTGAATTTTAGTATTTTATTTTAAACTATATTTAGATTTTTTAATTTTCATGAAAAATAACTAAAAATAAATTCATGACTTAGAGGAAAATAAATAATTAACCATCCTGCAGTGGAACTAGAAATTGTTCATTCCATATAGAAACGTTAAAAAAAAAAAATTATAAAAATAGACAAAATTAATTTACTAATAAATAACGGGAAACTTTTTTCAAAATAGATCACAATTGCATAAATGTATTTCAAACTATGAAATTAATTTTTCATTCTGTAGGTATATACGTTGATTCGTAAATTCGAAACTTGCGATTATAAAATATAAACGCGCATAAGTCATAAATAAGACAATACACGTTTGTATTGATTGCGGTAGAGCTATGACAACAAACTTCTTGTAAAGTGCAAAGTGGAATAAACTTTTGTTTTTCAACATAAATGCGCGCATCAGCTCTTTACTTGTCCGTGAACCTTCAATTAATACGAAATATCCCGTTGTCTTCAGCGGCGACGTCACGAGTGAAGTTTAAATTCTATTATAGTATGAGTCGTTGAACCGCTTTAGAATATGCCTAACTACGAGACAACGAACTACATTTTCCCTCAAGGTAAACTTACACACCGTTATTATATTATCGTTCGATATCCAGGTTATGTCCACTAAGAAAAAAAATTGCCTATTATTTCTTTATAAAAGAAAAGTGTATTATACGATGAAAGTCAACTCTACCTGCTCTCCATATCAATTAGTGCGTATAAAAGTACTTTGAAAATTGGAATGGACTTTTCTTAAGAAAACATAAATTATTCGAAGACATTGCCGGAGCTAACGTAATTAATTCTCGATAAACCTTGGACTTTATTTAACGTTACTTTTAATTCCCCCCCTCGTCGAATTTTCACTATTCAAATGTAGAAGAAACTTAAATAAAATAAAAATATTCGCTAATAAAACAACTCATATCTACAGCTATTGAAACAAGTGTTTTTAGATTATATAGAAAGTCATTCGCCCGGTGAGCATAAGCTCGTTTACGTTTTGGCTTTTTTCACAGTGTGGATGAGCATCATCCAGTGCAATAACTCAGATGGTGCAGGAAAATCCATTGGCAAACTCGCGGGGTACTTTAATCGCTCCTGTAATAGCTTTCTAAGCCCGAGGAATACGATACCTAATCCTGACCCGTCGACGCAGCCTCGCGAATGATCGATCCCCCTTCTCCCGATAACTTTCCGCCTATTATCCAATTAGCTGTTCTTGTATGTATAATTTACGAGCTGAGGAAGATCTTGAAAGCAAATTTTCCAGCAATTCTATCTTCGACGAGTAATGGTAAAAAGAGTTAGGTATTCCACTCAATTTCAAAATAAATCAGATTTTACGATTTTAAATAGAAAAGGTAATTTAGATGGTTATTATAATTACCATTGCGCTGGAAATTTCAGTTCTTTGTATTCATTTTCAAAGAGCCACTGAATGCATTTACATAATCGGTGATAGAAATGGAACCAAAATGGTTAAAGGGATCATTTACCGTGGAAAACCAAATCAAATGGTTATTATTCATTGTGATTTAAATGAAATTTGCCCTAGTTGATTACAAGGATGTTAAGCAATTATATAATTATCTATTTTTTTCTTATGAAATTGGCAATTATATAAATATTGATGTGTTGAAGAATATCATGATTTTGTTTATAAAAGATTAATTGAAATTGGAAAAGAGGACAGAACTTGTTACTGGGAAAAATTAATCGGAGTCCACTTGTCGGTAAAATTATGCGCTTCATTAGGATTAAGCGCGTTTTAATTTAAATGAGTACTTCGAGTGAATTATGTGATGTAAATTACAGGAACGCTTTATAGCTGTTTAATCGAATCCATGACCAGACATTCGAATGGTTTGCCGAATAATCAGCGATGCAAAAATTAATTTATCATTCTTTCTTTGAAATCGATTTCATGCAACTACGTGAAAAAAAATAAATAGTATATGCATTATTTTAAACAGTAAATTTAGCTGTAAAATGTCAGTAATGATTTAAATTAGTAGTAATATCCTCGCCATAGCCAGCCACTAGTTTGCTCTGCATTCAGTAACTACAAAATAAGTAGTAATACACCGACATGGTCAGACGCATGTTGATTTTGCCGAGAGAAGTGTTAGTTTTACTGATTTTCGTTACTGAATTCATGCGCTCCTTTAATTAAATATTTAAATTCAATAGGTATTCCACACAGAGCTTAACGAACTAACTTTTCAGCTCGCTCATGTGTCATACTCCGTCTCAAAGCGAGCATATCGCGTAATCTCATGGGAAAACAAGCTGCGCTCGAGCTTGACTAAAGCAAGCTGAACTCGTCGGATTAAAAAAAATCATCGGATCGTCGCCTTAGTCCCCCTCCCCTTCATCACCCTCCTTCGTCCGAGCGGATGCTCCCCGGTTCGCAAACAGTCGCGTGACGGGTCAGCGAGATCCGAGAGAGAAAGAGAGAGAGAGAGTGGAATACCCGGATATAATCGAATCGGCCCCCGCGGGAAGGGGAAAAAGGCGCGCTAATGAAATTTTCCGGGGAACAACGGGAGGTGCGGGCCTGATGAAGCTTTTAATAACCGGCGAGGATCAAGCGAGAAAAAGAGGGAGGAGGGAGGAGGAGCGAGAGGTGTTGGAATATCGAGCCGGCGATTTGAAATTCAAGAACTGCATGCACGCCGGGGCGACGCGAAAATTTAATGGGGCGCGCTCGCGAGGGCTGAATTTACATTGCTTTTCTTCGTTTTGGAGGTGCGAGGGCACCGGGGAGCGATGTTTGTCGAGTGGCTCGGAATTCCTGATGAATAAATTACGCCCGAATCGCTAGCGCGCGAGGTCTCGTGGATCCGCGCGAGAGTCTTGACAATTGCATTATTCCGAGGGTTGCGAGAAATTGTTTCGAATGGCGATGTATAAGAATTAATGAGAATTCGGCGATCCTTACACCGCGAGAAGAATTTTCCACAGCAAACAAAATAGGATTTAAGAAATCAGTAGTAATATACCCGCTATGGTCAGACATTAGGTTTTCTGTATACGCGTTAAGGTTAATAAACTGAAAAATAAGTAGTAACATTATGGATATAGTCAGACGTCAGTGAGTATTATCGATGTGCTTTATCTAGATAAAACAAAATCAGAAACTAAAAAATTAGTAGTAATGACCCAGTATAGTCAGACTCTCACGTTTCCCTTTTCACATTTTACACAGTGGGTTTAGATGTAAAAGACCAGCACTGATTGAAATCAGTAGTGATAGCCCCGCTATAGCTAGCCAGTATTTGTTTGTTCTCGTTTCAGTAGCTACTAAATAAGTAGTAATGATCCGATATGGTCAGACGTGCGCCTTTTTTTCTTTTTAAACTTTACATTTCCAGCAAAAAATTGCAAAATAAGTAGTACTTTGATATAGTCAGACTACTTGAGTTTTTTATTTTATTTATAAAAGCGTATTATAAATTATTAAACGGCAACACATGCTATGCTTCATCTAGTATAACCTTTCAAGAAGTGAATGAATTGTTTATGGGTCCAAATGAAAAACTACTTTTTATTCATTTTTTATAAATACATAAATAATACTGTGTTCTACAGTAAAAATATTAGGTTTCAATAAAAAATTTTAATTTCTAACGAAAGGTAGCAACTTTTACTATCGCAGAAGAAAGTTTTTCTAAGTGAAAAAGTGGAAAAAAAGAAAAACAATCTAAACTAAAATTCGCACTAAATTTCAATCCGACTAAACAACATAAATATTTTAAAGTATTTGCAAAAAATGTTACATCGTTACTATTTCGAGTTTATTTACTTCAGTAGAGTAATACCGAAGTAACGCCTCAATGACCGTAATTCCCGACTAACCCTGTTTCTTTAAAAGTCTCGCTTTGCGCGCTCAATATTTTCCCTCCCGAATCTGCTCGAGCGTCAAGTGAGTGAGTTTTTTTGCGCTCGTAGGGTGGGTAATACAATTGAAATTTCATTCCCAGAGCACGTAGGGATCCTCGAGAGCGAGGCACTTCCGCAGTCGGGGCGTTCGCTCGAGTCGCCTCCGGTCGCCTCTCTCATCGATCGCGCGATCCGCCAGCGCGACGCTACTCGACCGCGGTCTAATCTATATCCCCGCGCGGCGCCGCTTCGCGCTAATGATAATTCCTTCCGTCTACTTTTCCTCCTTTTCTGTCCGTTCCTCAAGATTAAACACCAAAGCCTTGTGATTTGGGATTTTCTGCTAGATTCATACTATAGTGTATCTGTACAACGAATTTTTTTTTTTTTTTAATAAATGCAGTATCCTTTGAAGTTGAATAAAGTTGAACAATCATATTTGTCGAAAGAAAATTCTACTTTTGACCATAAGTGAAATACAGACTTTTGGTACTGTAAATAAGAGCCAATTTCACTTATTCAATTTTAGATAGCAAGGATTTTCGCTAGTACGATTGATGAATATCGTGATAAATATCCTATTTTTTAATTGTATGTAGTATCTATAAACAATTAAAGAAGGAATATACATTATTTATATCAAAAGTAGGTCTACTTGAAATATGTAGTAAAATGAAATACTCGAATGTAAAAATGATTACTCTAATAAAATCTTGAAATAATAATCAATTTGAAATACTATACGTTCTTCATCTACGACTCTATGCTTGAAATAAATAAATGCGTAAATATAAATTAGCTGAACAGAAATCTTTGGAAATAATAATCAATAATTTATAATTATGCACAAAAACCTGATCCTCGATTTAAGTGAAGCGATTTCGATTATAATTGTTTTCGAAAAAAAGTACCCACTTTACAAATCGTCAATTTCGTAACACTTAATTCATCTCCATCGTTAAAAAAGGGAAACCTATATAATTAAACCCACTCTTTTAACGCGAGATCTCATTAGAGATGGTGCAGCCATCCCGACGAGCTCGGGATTCTTATTTCCGTCGAATGACCGCCTCCGTGGAGACTCGATCCCCCGCCCCCTGTCCCCGACGGTCTCCGCCTCGTAACTCTGCACGTCTTTATCTGAAAATGCCGGCGTTGCGTAAGCCCCGCGATCGTAGCTCGGCTTCCGCGCGCACATTGTGTCGTGAATTTTTCAAATTCTCGGATACTCGCGCTGCGCCCGGGATTCGCCAAGATTTTTCCATCTTTTGGAAATACCTTGGATGAATCCTTTTTTTAAAGTTAACTGGCAGTTTAAAAGTAACGTGAAAAAAATTGTTAAATATTTTATTAAAAAAGGAGTACTTATTTAAAAAAAAGTAAGATAGATTTTAACAAAATTATTTAATACATTGTTCTTTCATTCTGAGATGAAATAAAATATTTATTTTTAATGCTGGTTATTTATTGAAATAGGTCTCTTTTCGGGATGATATACAATAATTATTTTTAGAAACAGCTAATTTTCTATCCATGCTACGCAATACACTATTTTACGAATCTAATCCGTTTCATAGATCCATTTGAAATTCCAATTGTACTTCTTAGATTGCACCTTGCAATAACAGCTGCATTTCTTGAACAGGATACAGTCAAATTAGTACATCATCCAATCCTTCCTGAAATCCCTAGCTAACCCCATCGATCTTTAAAAAAAACTCTCGCCCCGAAAAAAGAAACCCAATAACCCTTTATCCGGCGTTCGATTTCCGGAGCTCGACTCCTATCTCCCTTGCTTCGAGAGAGAAAAAAAGGGTATAGAAACGGCGCGTCGATGCGCGGGACTTGGAGCTCTTTGTGAGCGGGGAAAGGGCCTCGAAGATGTGCGCCACACTCTATAGGCGCACATCGCGTGAACGGGGCCACGGGGCCAAGGCTGTGGGAGCCATGTCGTGTGAGTATACCGGCCGCGCAGTCGTCGACGTCGTCGCCGTCGGCGGCGTCATCGCAGACAGCGTCTGCGGTCCCGGCCGCCTCTACAGCTTTTTCACGCTCGCCCGAGCTATAGGCTGGCGCCGCGCGAACTTCGCCGACTTTGTCATCTAAAGACTTTCTCCAGAGTGTAGGTTACCTGTCTCGGTGACGCGTGTGACACTTCTACGAGCGTCGGATATCAAGACGCATTTTTTTTTGTGAAATTTAGATTTTATTATTAATTTATTATTTTTGGGGAGATACTATTCCAAATTGTCAGAAGGAATAAAGAAAATCGAATCAGTAAATATAATTCAAGCATGGTAATTAGTGAAGTTTTCTACCGTAGAATATTATAACTTTGATTTTTAATTATTACTATTGATTATAGTTTTTTATATTAGAAAAGATATGCCTATAAAAATTTTTTGAATTTTGACGCCGTTCAACCGGATATACTCATGAACCAGTCAAATTGTGTTTTTGAATGCTTCACAAAAACCTGCCATCAAATTTATGAGAGAGAATTGTTTGAAATCGTAAAATATATTCTTATTTCTCGAATTATCAAAGTTAAATGTTACGTTAAGATTTTTCTTTAAAGATCTATTATCCTAGTCACTAAAAAACTCCTACTTCTACCATAATGCTTTGTCTAGAGGATTTTCGTCTTTTTACTGTTTCATATAAAAAGAAAAATAATCGACTGATTCCACATTATATTATGCACACCTATTTCCTTCTGTAATTATGTAATTTTCTCTTAAAAGGTCTTAATTACAGATTCACCCTTCAGTTAACAAACCCCCGAAAAAACGGGAAACCCGTGAGTAGAAGTGGCTCGCGTCATCGTGAACGAACGTCCCCCGCACGTGAAGAAATCGCCGATGGATTGCCGCGCGCGGCAGACCGCCGGAATAATAAAATACTCGCTCCGGCATAAATACACGTCGAGCGGCGTTGCATGTCGCGGCTCGCGTGAGCGCGCCCCCGACGAGAGGGCCGCCGGCGAAGGAGGCGACCGCTCGAGTGAATGGACGCGAGCTCGAGCGGGAACGAGGAAAGTGGACGCGCGCACGTCGATAGGCAGCGACGCCTCGAAACTCCGTTGTTCTAGCTTCCTCTTTTTTTACGCTCCTTATATCTCGACTCTTTTTTTTCTTTGAGAGCGAGGAATTGATAGTTATTTTCGGGAAGAAGTGATGCAGTGATAAATGTTCTTTTGGATACGAAAGTTTAATGTGCACGCAGAAAGAAAATTTTGATGTAAAATTCTTTTTGTTTAGAGAATGTTTTAAGGTAATGTAAAAATTAGAAATTTTTCACGTGTCATTTAAAATCATTATATTTGCTACGTAATAATTTTTCTTTTCTTGAACAAATATAATCATTTCCTTTTTTAGTATTGTTCCCACACTTTATTATAATAAAACTTAATTAAATTTTTTTTTTAATTCGGATTTTTTCTTAATCCGGAATAAACATCTCGGCTTGTAATTTTTAATTAAATTATGCAAAATAGGAAATAAAAAAGTTTTTTTTATTTTTAATTTGATACAATTGTTTTATAAAGGTCTTTGAATATTTAAAATTAACAAATCAATCTCAAAACGCTTTAAGTCATTAAAAGGAAATCGTTGCATAATAAAAGTCACAACGTTTCAGTTCAAGGATGGAATAATCGTAAAATAATCTACATTTCAATTTTGAGCTCTCAATCAGCTTATTTTTTTTCCTAAAAGAGGCATATATTCCTTTCAAACTTAACGTGCAACATTAACCCCATTCAAATAAGACATCTATTTTTACTTTGTCATTCGTTAATATTTACAAGTCACTATAGCGATGTATGCGCGAGATGTTAAACGAGTGTGGAAAAATGACTCTTTTATTAATGCCATGCATTTTACACATACATCATCGGCGATATCACGTGCTCCACGTCAATCCACGTGTATTGCGTCGGGGTGCATTAGTAAATAAGCTATTAAGTATACGGAATTTAAAAATAAATCAGAAGTTAAAAATAGCAACCACCTGACTGCCGCCATCTACGAAAATCAATGTTTGTCAATCTCAGTGAGTAAGTCGAAATATATGTCAAAGTAATTATGTTCGGCATTATTTCTGAGAAAACGATTACGCAACTAGAGTAAATCAATAAAAGCTTGATATTTGAATAAATTAATTTGTGATTCGTTAAAATTTTAATTTATAAATATTTTCGAAAAATATAGTAATTTTTATATAGCTATAGTCCGTCAAAGTAACTAACACATTGATTTTAAATAATTATAAGGTGATTCCAAGGTAGAAAATTCTATTTTTAGACTACAATACACTGCTGTTATTTAGAGCATGAAAATCATTTATTTTAAAATAATCGATTTGCTTACTTACAAGGATAAATAAATAAATCGACTATGCACCTGGTCTATTCTTTGTGTAAGTAGATGCGGCCGGATATAGTCAGACATATCGTGTTATCATCGATTTTTCTATTCAAATGATAAGTCTAGTCATTTAAATTAAACTTTCTGCACATTCCATGCATAGTAGGGCTAAATGCAAATAAACAAATTGCTTACTAAAGAGGACAAATAACGTAATAATTCAAAACTGTGTCTGACTATATTCTACTCAATCTACTGATTCAAAACAAAACTGATACAATTCAAAACTGTGTCTGACTATATTCTACCCAATTTACTGATTAAAAAAAAAAAGGAATTCGATATCCATTCATTTATCTTTGTTGATAAAGAAATCAACTATTTTAAAGTACATTCTGAACTATTCTTTCGAACTAATCTCACACCTCTTTAACCTCGATACTTTTTCCTACCCATCACCCTAACTCGTATCTCCGAAATCTTCCATTTCGCAGCCACTTCCTTTTCTCGCTCCAAGTAAAAATCCACTTAGGCAAAAGCCGCGATAAAAATCGGTCCCCCGCAAGCGTCGCTTTCGCGACTTTCACCCTCACAATGAGAGCTCGCGCATCGGAAAATATGAGTCGGGGATCCCCTTATGCGGCGGATCGCGGATTCGACACTTGCTCGCCGCTTTTCCGCGGGATGAGCCGCGTCGCGCCGGGGATCGACAAAGAGACGACGGGTGAGCGGGAGGGACGGGGTCGCAGAGATGGCAGAGTCGGGACGAACGTGCCGGGAATCCACTCAGGCCTTTCTTCCGCGATGGCCGGAATTCGCCGCATAAAGCGGCCGCGCTTATTGAATTAGGTGGCGCGGGCAGGAGGAGGACCAATTTCATGCACTCCCTTTGTGCAAAGGGGAGCCTTTCACGCCGGCAACGTTTCGCCTTGCGCGCGACTCTGACCAAAATTGCGATAGTCGCGGGAGCTGGAGCGATCGTTTAACGAGGGAATGTGTCAGTGGAAACTGTATTTTTTTGAGGTATATTTGTGCTTTTATTATAGTTGACTTTGATTTAGTTATGTCACACTTAATTTTATGAGTAGAAGTAAAAGCAATAATGCAATTGTGAAGTATTTTTTTAAACCTTTTTGGAAAGTATATATTGTGTTTTGCTAAAGAGTACTGTGAAAATATGGAAGAGTGAAAGATCACTCGATTCGAGTGAAAACTGAGCAAATCGAACTTGAGGATGAAAACTAAGAGTTTTAATACCAAAGTAAATTAAAAATAATATCTACAATTTAAAGTACGAAGATAAAATATTTCATAGTCAGGACTATTTTGAAAACAAGTTATTTTTACATTTCAAAATTTAGACTGTTACAAAAACTAAAAAAAAATCTCGAGTAGTTTCCTTCCTTAAAAAGTATGATTTTTCACTGGAATGATATTTTGTATTTTCCACTCTTCTACATTATGAAAATAACAAAACTATTTTTGCAGTGAAAGATTTTAAATTACTGCATTGAATAAAACATAAAAATACTAATACACTTATTTAATAAAAAGCTTTCTTCTTGCTAAATAAGCCATCTATATTCTATACACTGCATACTTTGGAAACAACATTTAAACTCACTTAACTAATAACATAGTCACTTAACACTAATTTGAAAATTAATTCATATACATTGCAATCATTTTTACCGAAATAACGTCCAACTAAGCGACGTACATTCCCGCTCGCGTATAATGTCTCTCCAGCGAACTTTGCCAGCCGCGGTAATTTGAAATTCAAATAACAGACTGGACGACTTCAATCGTAGTTTCTTGCCTTGCTGATATTCAGAATGGATCGACCTTCCATGAGATCGGCAGAAAGCCGTAAGATTCAAGGCTGCCCGAGATGAACTCGCACATCCGTATAAGCCCCGCGCAAAATGTTCTATCCTTGCGATGCGATGAAATTCTCCCGGGAGACGGTAGCGAAGGAATAAAAAGGCACGACGGCGAGCGGCCGTGAAAAATGACGCTCCCACGTATTCCGTCCTATTTCATCTCGGCCAGACAACGTCCGGCACATCTTTTATCGCGCGAAAAATTTTCGTCTAGTCGTAGTCTGGAGAATATCCCTTTCAATATCTATGATTAATGCTTTGAAACTCCGGGCGGAACTGGTATTCTTGCTGGATCGTTTTTCGGCTGAAAATGACTACGTCAGTTTAAACGAAGAGGCGAAGAGCGTCGAAATTGGTAAAAGTTAAAAACTGAAAAAGGTAGAGACAAAAGAGAAATTTGAACAAATTTTAAGGAAACAATGTACTAATCTTTTTACCAATACGAAGAGTAATGAATTGTAGGATTTATTATTACCACACGTATGTTCGTATAGAATATACTAAAATAGAAAGAAATTTGACCCTCTTAGTTGGCGGGAAAGTTTCAGAAAACTTTATTGGATATAATAAGAACAATAACAACAACTCTATTGTCTTTCTATATTCACCTATTTCTACTTCCGTAACTTAGTTTATGGCATACTAACACAGCCTTTTTAATTTATTTCTAGTTGTTAAAAGGGGGTCAAATAAATAATCAACCCTTTCTTTACGTACTAAATAAATAATTTATAAGGATTTATTTTTCAAATGTTACGATTTACAAAGAAAAGACATAATATGTGGGTCCTGAATTTCCTGAAAACGTGCATTTCTCGTACATTTTTTAAACATGCACTCCATTTTTATAAGCATACCCTATGTCACAAGATTCCGAGACACGTGTTCATTATTTTCTGTCAAAGAATCATTCTAAAGAATTTGACTGAAATCCAAGATCAAGTTATGGCTGTTTTATTTTAATTTTTGAACACCCTTTCGCGGAAAAAAATCAAGTGTATTTATATGAATTATTCTAATTATTTTTAATGAAATTGATCTTTAAAAACGGACATGCAGTTATGTCGAGATCATTGTACAGACCTGGCATTATTTTATTACTTTGGTCAATTTAGTGCCAAGTGAAAGAAAAGGTTCCTTCAAACATACACAGCTTCTGCTTATCGTAACTTAAAAAAATTATATTATACCTTAAAATGAAATTATTCCCTTTCCTCGAAAATGACTCTCAAGAGTAGCACCCAAATAAACGCAGTAGGAACAAAGATCGTTCTCTCAAGACCCGCGCCGGAGTTAAAGACGTCGCGCGAAAGTAGTTGGCAAGCGGCCGAGGGCCGCAAAGTCCATAAATCGGGGGCGCGAATCGATGCGCCGCCCCGCCGTCGTTGAGGTCTCCGCGAGAGTTGGCCCGGTGACATGATCGGCTGGTCTTTTTTTCTGCCCGCAGGTCGTCGGCATGGCGTCGGGGGGCCGCTGACGGGGCGGGTGGCCGACGCTTCGCTGCCCCCAGAGCACGGCCGAGCGAGCCGCGGCGCCCCGGGGTCGATGAGCCGGGGTTGAAGGACCTCACCCACGACGAACCACAACAGCCTGCCTCGTCCACTGCGACCAGCCACACCTCCCACGTTAAGGTGAGTCTCCGTCCGAACTGCTATTAAAGCGCCGCCCCGGCCGACGGCTTTTCGGGTGTGTTCGCGGTGCCCTAAATTTGTCCGAGCGATGTTTCGATGATGTTCCCGGGGAAAGTTTGAGGGTTAGGTAAACACCTTACCGAAAACATGGTATGCTATGTAAAATATTTATTTTTTGAGGAAAATCTTTTTTTTAAATTGTTTGAAATTTAAAAAAAGAAATAGATTTAGGTTGTAAAAAATAGCGTGATTTTATACTCCTTTTGAAATATTTCATGATTATAAATAATTTATTTGACTACATGGTTTATTTGCAGTTGGAAAATAATAAAATTGTAGTGTTTAAAAAATGCTACTTTTTCCAAAATTTCTTATAATTTTTTACAGCGTCAAATTAAGAAAAACAAAAGAAACAGTACTTGTTCTTGTATAACGGCGTCTTTTTAACTGATGCGGTCGTTATCTTTATAACCAAAGAAATTTCTTTTCAGTTTCATTCTTTTTATTGAAATAATGGATTTCATTATAGAAATCAATATCGAAATTACATTTCCTCGAGGTATTTTGTTATAAAGAGAAAGAACAGTACGTAATTTGATCTCACTTTTTAGTTGCATTAAGGAAGATGCAACAGATCCTGAGATATAGATAGAAATTTAAAATTGAAATTATAAACTATAAAGGCGTTTTCTTAAAATTAATTGAATAGTGCATGTTTGTATTCGATCAAGGAATATTAATCATACTTTAAAAATAAAACTAACCTCATAAAATTTTACTTAAAAAGACCAATTTGTACTTAAGCGGAATGAATTACTCTTTAAGTAGAACAAGTCAAGTACAGTCAGACAAGCGCAGTAATGTTTATTTATTCATACTTTCTATAAAAATAAATAAATATTAAATAAAACAAATAAAATAAAAAAATATAATATTAAACCTATTTCGTTACTTTCGTATCTCCGTCAAAAATCAAGCGACCCATTCCGGACAGAAGGGTACTCCGGAGCGCCTGAAGAGCCACTAATATCCCGATTCTCGTGTGCTCACGCACTCGTGAGTCTTGCGAAAAGGAGATTGGATAAAAGTCGCCGGATTGCGAGCTCCGATGGAGATTTGGCTTAATTCGCCAGACGCTTATTAGGATTTAATTTAATATTCTAACAGCTGTCTGGTCTCCGGGGCACTGGGAGACTATACTTGTTTTCTTATTAAGGAACCGCCGAGTCGCTCCGTATATACGTACACGGATTTCAGCGGCGGGCTGTGAGTTTAGCTCTTTGAATGCGTGATGCTCGTGACTCCTTTAGATTTGCGCGATTAGATTATTTACTCTTGTGCTTACGTAATTTTTCATGATTTTTAAAAAAACGTTAGTGTACAATTAAAAATATTTTTGCTTTTGACATAAATTCGAAAAAAAAAGAATAAGAAAATGTCGTACTTTTAGAAGAAACTGCTAATTGCCGTAATTTCGAGATTAACCTTGCCTGAATTTAAACTCCCTTTGTACTCTTTATCTGCGCACATTCTTCGAGAGTCCGCATTTAGAGAACTCTTAAGAGCCGCAAATAAAATTTCCCTTTTACCATCAAAACCTCGTTCTCTATCATCTCATTTCCTTTCTACACGGCGTGAAATGTTCCACTAAAAATTATTACACTCTTTAGTAAAGTGAGGAGCGTCTGCGAATATCTCAAAAAGTTACTACAATTTTTAGTTCATTTTATATATTTTCAAAGATAAATTTGTTGTAAAGTATAAAAATATAAGTTTTCATGATTTGTCCTCAATTTACTCAAAATTATGGACGGAAAGAATTTTCTCATAAAAACTGCGGGGAAAAAATGCAATTGTGGAGCTGTTTGTATATAGCAATTTTTACAAGAATACTTCCACTGCGATAAACACTTTCATCATGATTACATTACTAATATGTCATTTCGTAATTTTTCGGATAAAATTATTGTAAATAGTATAAAAAATTCTATCCGCGTTTAATTTCACAATTGGCATTTTTCAAATCGATATTCTATCATACGCATTTAATAAAATTTGATTTTATTTTTCATGCAACATCCCATTAAACATTTACATCCTCACGTAATAAACCACCCATTAAATAGTACCTCTTCATCCCCACGCAACAACATAATATCTGTAAACCTCGCACCTGTCCTCATCCTCAATCCTCATCCCTCCGCATCCTCCTCCTCCCGCAGCCAGTCCGATTCTCATCCGGGGAACCGCAACGTTCCCCGGTCCGACGGCCATACAAATCCAAATATCCCTCAGTTATTGCATCGGCGGCATCGGAGGGATGGCGACGTTAAGGCGTTGGCGGCGATTTGGCCTCACCTGGGCGCGCGCCCGTAAATCCCCATCCAGGTCGGGATCGGACGGCGCGACGCCCGAACGAGAATCGATAGCCCGCGAACGTCGCGGGTACCTGCTTTACCTCCTCGCGCGTATGCTTGGAATACTTCCGCGTGGAGTACGTTTCCCGAAGTTGTTTATGCCGCTCGTGAAGTTCCCGTCCTCGCGGCTCGACTTGGAGATTCTATAAAGGATGGCATTGTCGAAGGGGATATCGAGGTTTTTATTGGGAAAATTTGAAAAGTAAAAATTTAACGGCGGTTCGGGGATATCTTGAAATTGTTCGCTTGGAAGTTCTAAATAAACAGAGATGGTTTTTTCATTTTCGAGCGAGGTAACTTTTCGTGCGTACTGAAGTTTTACTGTGGTTTGTTTACTTTTATTATATACAGACAGAAAGTGCATGTTTTATGATTGATGTAAATTTAACGTACGACGAATAAAATCAACCATATTCCTATCTATCGATGCATTTTTATACATTTTCGAAAGGAACTGTGTCCAAGAATTGAGCGACAAATTACAATATATTGTAGACTGAACAACATAACTGAATTAAAAAGGTAATACAATGACCGCGCAAATTCGTAGCAATCAAAAAACAAAAAACGTCTAACACAAAACAAGTCACAGCGCAACTACCTAAAGAAAGTGAGCGAATTCGTCAGGAAGTGTTAAACAGCTTGGAAGCGTTCTGCGCCGCATCCGAGTGTCGTAAAGAGGTGTTTGATGGCTCGTTCGGCCATTATTTTTCGCGGTCTCGCGAGTAAACGAGCTCCTTCGCGGGCCGACCTTGTCGCCGCCGTTTTTACACGCACGTATATAGCGCTCGGTGGCTTTTTGTTTGCGCCCTCGCGGGGATGACGCGCCGGGAACAAGCGAGAGCGAAATATCGATGCGGCCGTACACGTGTTCGCTCGTAGAGTGGCCCATCTCCCCCACGGCGCCTGCAATGCGAGAAGAATGTAAAAATAAAACGCTTCGCGCGAAGATTGATGGCGCGATTCTACGAGAAAATTTGATTTAGAGCTAACTCGATTTTGCATTTTTAATGCCGAGTTTGTTTCGGACGTTTTTAGGCCCGTTGATTATTTAACGGGGCGTTGTTAATGTGCAGATGATTTATTGCATTGACTGTTGCAATTTTTATCAATTACTGTAGAAAGTCACTCTGTGAATAATGATGCGAAAGATGGATAACTTTCTTGGTAACGTGGAATGGAGATTATACACGAAAAAGGAGAATCCTTGAAAAGCTGAAACGTACGCTTTTTAAAAATGTACGTATGGAGATACAATATTATTTCATTATGATTAAAATCGTGTAATTTAAACTAAAGACTAACCTACTTACATGGTGATACATGTATTATATTACATTACTTACTTACATGTATTACTTACATGTATTGGATGGAGCTATTCTAACTTTGCGCTAGGTTTATTACAGATAAGTAGAAACAGACGAGTATGCTCAGACAATATTTTCTTTTTTTAATAACAAAGTGCACTGAAGCTTCTCATAGAATCGTCGTTTTTTAAATGTTTTTTCAGTCTTAAATTACAAAAACACGAATTTGCCCTAGACTTACTACACATACGTAGAAAAAGACGAGTATGGTCAGGCAATATTTTCTTTTCTTAATAACAAAGTGTACTGGAGCTTTTCATAGAATCGTCGTCTTTCTTAAATGTTTTTGAGTCTTAAATTACAAAAATACGAATTTGCTCTAGACTTATTACACATAAGTAGAAACAGACGGGTATGGTCAGACAACATTTTCTTTTCCTAATAACAAAGTGTACTGAAGCTTTTCACAGAATCGTCGTCTTTCTTAAGTGTTTTTTGAGTCTTAAATTACAAAAACACGAATTCTTTAAGATTATTTTAAGTATCTTATTCTATTCGTGCGTATTTAACTATAATTAATTACATCGTAATTTCTCTCTGAAACTAATCTGGATTGACCCAATCGAAGCGCTACTTAAATCGTGTATTTCAAAAACATTTATTTAACTCTTAATTACTTATCAACAAAAATTTGTAAACAAATTTTATAATTTAGCTATACACATCAATGAATAGACAAGCTACACTACCAAATGTAAATCCACAAGCCACCCGCATCTATCGAACAATTTTCGCCAAGATACTTTACCGTTCGATCGGAACCATAAACAATAAGAAAAAAAAACGAAAAATTCGCCCACCCGGCAATTATGCAGGTCAACATTTGAATTCCCGCCGGGGCGTCGGTCTGGGTGGCATCGGCGCGGGCGGCGTCGCTCCGCCGACGCGCTCGCTTTATTCCTCGCGCGCGCGAGCGACTCCCCTTTTTATTCCGCTGCTCCAGTTCGCCTTATCCTCCGCGCGGCGCGCGGGAATATCATTCCGCCTTTTATTTTTAGGACGGCATCATTCCGCCTCCGTGTCGCGGGAGTTAAAAGGCAGTAGGCCGCTCTTGGTCGCGATCCAAGCCCATTCGACGTCGCACGGGCACGTACCGCCGGGCTCCGCGGCAGGGGGGGGGGACGTGGAATCGATGCGGAGATGGGCGCAGGTTTTGCGCGCGATCGGCCGGCCGAAGTTGGATTCGCCCGTCCGGAGTTTGGCCGATTTCCGCGCCCGCGGGGGCTCGCCCCCTTAAACTCGCCCGGCGATGCGGATCTCGCCGAGATAAAAGTGGCATTAAGACTGCGCGGATTGTCGTCGGGCCACTTTGGTCGATCGCGTATATACCTCGCCACTTCCGCATTGTAGGATTTACTCGGATCCCGCTGAGAGGATGAGCTTACTTCTGTACTGGAACGATGCCTCGTTGCATTATGGTGTGTAAGTGTTTGCTGGCGAGATTTCCTTATCGGAGGCCGTTTCAATTGATTGCTTATTATGGATAAGGCTCGGCTGAGAGGTGGCGTTCGATAAAAATAAATAGTGATTTTAACTAATATTATTATTACTTATTCAATTCAAAGAAGATAAGATTTCCTGGTTATCTTACAAGTCGTTGAGGAACGGTGACTCGAATAAATAAATGGTCGCGTGCAAACTTATAAATAGAGTCGTTTTTATTGTCAAAATAAGCAATAAACATTGGATAAAGATTTTATTTGACTAGAATAAGGAATAAAAATGAAAAAGTTGAAAAATTAATTGTGAAAATTAATTAACCATCATAGCTTCTTAAACATACTGACTCGCAGTAAGTAAATCTCTGCAATTTTGTCTAGCTTTAAAGAAAACACTATCTGCAATGTTAAAACATATGTTTCAGTAAATAAATATAATTAGTTGTTATATAATTTAAATTAAATATTATCTTCAAATTATGTTTACTCTTTTAAAATATTTAGTAGAACCCGGTTACAGTTTGTTGTAATTTCTGCAAAGTTCACAGTAGAATCAGCAATTAGAAATCATACAAATAATTTTAATTAAAATAACGCCATTAACATGAATTTTGTTTGTAATTGACCTGACTAAATAATTTCCATATTTTTGGTAAAATATTCTCCTTTAATAAAGCATCTTCAATTATCGAGAATTTCGTTAAAACGCATCGATACTCGACTACGTAATATAGATTACGATGTTTAAGCGGCTTTGCGAATACAACGCTTAATCCATTCTACAATCCTCTCCAATTTCATCGCAAAAAATTAGAACATTATAATGAAACGCCTTTCATACGTTAAAATTCAAAAACGCATCTCACATTATTAAACGAAATTCCTTCCCGACCAACTCGCCAGCTTGTTAGTCAATCCAATTAAACCGCTCGCTCGAATATCCTCCGAAAATAGCCAACGCAACAACAAGAAGCAAAAAAAAAACCTGCCAATAGCAAAAAAAAATCAAGCCGACACAACGAGCGAAGCCGAGAGGCGTAAGGAATCGGAGAGGAGCGGAAAATAACGAGAACATCGGAACGCAACGCGCGGCGCTCGCGTCCCTTTGTCGGCCGATTATTCGGATCCGTCGGTCGCGCTCAAAGGAAGCGCGCCGCTTTTGTCCCGCGGCGCGAGAATCAAGTCGATTTCCCGGGGCTCGATTTTTAACGGCGCGACGCTTTCACGGCTGCCCGAGCGATTTCTCGCTGGCGGCGCGCTTTTGCCGGGCGCGCTCTTTGCCTCGCTCACCCCCCGTCATCGATTCGAGCCGTGCGAGGAACGAAATACCGGCTTTAGCTTGTTATTCGCGATATTTCGCTCGTTTCGTTGGGGTTTTCCTTTTGAGCGGCGAATTTTCTTGCAGTACCCTTTTTTAACGGTTTTGGTTTTCTTTGATCTTTTTTTTTTATTAAGTGAGGAAAATGGTTTGAGAAAAGTTATTGTTGTTTCTTTTTCTGGTAGTCATTTTTAAAATGTGATTATAGTAATTTTTAAAGGGTGATTTTGAAGCGTGTACGTTGAAAATTAAAAGCTTTTGCCTAATTGTTATGTTTTTCACGTTTTCTTCGCCTACTCGTGGAAATGAAAATCTTGTTATGTAAAGATAAGGATATTTTTGTGAAAATAAGAAATTTCTCGTAATTGATAAATAAATTAATCTTGTCTAAACCCTCTAATCTAATTAGACTTTGCGGGATATTCCTTTATTAATTAGGACAAATTACTTTTTTGAAAAGTTTGTTTACATTTTTTAGATTAAAGGTAAATCTCATTTAAAACCCAAGGAAATGGTCCGAAAATTTTTTGGTTTGAATATTATTAACCACAAGAGGACTATTTCATATACTAACAGGTAGATTTCCAACTAGCTGCGGCGAGAGTAATTTTTCCTAAAAGCTATATAAAGTAGGTCACGCCGTTTCTAAAAAATAGTAATTTTTCTAACTCATTTTTGTCAATATACAAAGTCCATTTGTGGATAAGTTAATAAATATTCTTCATTTTTACCGGTGTATTATATTAATTAAAGGTGAAACTCATGTATTAGTTGTCGAATACAATATATACATATATATATTAATGAATTAATGAACGCATAAAAATCGATAAATAGGTGAATACATAATGCAAAACATCTACTATGTATCAAATTACGTACGCCACTTGGTTGCCAATACAGGGCTCAATTCAGTCCGATCATCGATATCTGATCGTACTTATGTAACTTCGTTGGGGCCAATGGCAAACCCAGCCATCGACGTTCAGCAATATCAAGTTACCGATTTTAGAACGATACGCACCCTCAATTATCATAGACGTGTTGGCAACCACTATCCGGTCTGGTTTCGCTTGCTTTACACGTATGACGTATCCAATTCAAAGCATCTAAGCATTTGTACATATAATTGATTTTACGAAAATAATAAACATAAGTGACTTATTAAGTTGATTTTTCCAATATTCAATAAGAATTTTTTTTATCAAATAAGCAACGAATAATAAAAGTCGAAAAAAGAGAATAGAAAAAATCATAAAAAATTATCTTATAAACTGCTGACCTTACGCCATAGCACTACATCATCGTATCCTAACTAACGTTTTCTACCCCGAATCCCGAACAAAAAATGAACCAGACGAACGCAGAACCGAGAGCAGCTCCGATCGAGCTGCCAATTAACCCGAGGAAAATCGGAAACAGCCGAGCCAGTGCACCTGTCGATGCAGCCCGCCGAAACGAGATAGAAGCCCACCGACGCCGGTTTGATCCGTACCGTCGACTCGGCCGAATCGATGCGGCCCACTGGCGCGTCGTCTCCGCGGAGATCTGGGCGCGCCCGCGGCCCTTCGGCCTTGTCCCTAACCTAGTCCCTCCCCCCGCCCCCCTGCGCCGCGTCCTCGCGTGCCGACGCCTCCCGGTTTCGCCTTGGCGTGCGATAAGCCCGCGTGACGAGCCGGCGGCTCGAGTTCTCCAGCCGAGCCTCCGGGATTTTCCGCGCGCGCCCGTTCGATCGGCTGGAAAATTGTGAGGGAATTGGAGATCAATGGGTCGGGAGAGCGCAAAGCGGCCTAGTGGCCCGCGCGCGACTCTGCTGTTGCGCGCGACCCTCGCGGGGGCGGCTAATCGGCCGGAAAAAGTCGTTTTATTAGCGAACTGCGACGTTTCGGTCTCTATTTTGCGGAGTCGGTCGCTATTGTTTATTAGTTTGTATTGTTGTCAACGGAAAATCTGATGTGTACTTTTTACGTAGATATAGGTATTTTACTTTTTTAATAAAATTCAGAAATTATTCAACAATACTTTCAATAAAGATCATTAAAAAGAAGTATCTTTAACTATTGTTTAGTGCTACAATCTATGCGACTCAGAATCAAGGTACTGATCCTAAACTATGTATCTAGAAAAGATTGCACGTAGTTAATATTTCTCTAATTTATAAAATTATTAATTTTTTCGCAAATTGATACTCGCATATCCTTTACAATCTACATTGTTCAATGAGATCTATAGCATCTCTTGTAATAATTAATATTCCCGTCCGTTTGTATTTCGCCTAATTAATGATTCTATTTCGAACATGTTTCGCTATGAGCAAATGTAAAATGAAGAATTACACGTTCCACGCATAGACTTGGCATAGAGCGAGCCTTTGAAACGGGCCGATTTTTAAGTGTGTCAAGGTAATTTTCGCGTTGTACAAATTAAAGGTAACATGCGATACGTAATGCATGCGGCACGTAGTCATGGGTTAATTTCTACAATAACTTGTACCGTTTTACATAAATCAATAAAATTATTGTAATGAGCCTTTGAAATTAATATGAATTACAAATGAGCCAAAGCGATTAAATTCAGCGTAAAAACTGTTTTCCGTGCAAACTCATTCGCTCGCTCATTTGTCACAAAACCGTTTCAGATATTTATTTATGTGGGATATTCAATACTGCTGTTAGTATCGAAGCACTTATTTTTGTTATCAATATTTTTTTTAACGACACATTTTTCCATGAGAAAACACAATTATATTTCATTTAAAATTCACCAATACATTTTCCAGTAAACATTTTTATTGGAAATAGTCGATTGTTATTAGCTATAATAAATATCTGATATATGTTGATTAAAATATTTAAAATCCTAAAAACATTTTTTTATGACAGAAAGTATAATAATTATTGAAAAGTGTATGTTATTCTACAATGTACAATACTTTATATGAAACTTTTTATATGTATAATATACGTTATATAAAATTTTTCACGGCTGTAAGTAGTATTAGACGACTATGGTCAGACACGACGCTTCCTTCTAAAGAAAGGCGTTCAATGCTATTTATTTTAACGATTTCATTTGCGAACTTAAATCTTTAATATTAATGTTTTTATTTCTTCTTGACACTCAGAATAGTCTTCCATAAATACAACGTAAACACCGCAATTTTGGCCAAAAAGTACGTAACAGCGAACATCGAAAAAGCGCAATCTCGATGCACTTGCCGGAATTTCTCCGTCGACCTGAATTAATTAGGCACCGCGCGATGAATCATCGGCCCTCGCGGGCGTGTCGACGGCGCGCACAAAAAATGCCGGGCGAGTAGGAGAGAGAGAGCGAAAAAGGTAAAAATCCGGGGGCCAGCGCGCTCATCGATCGAGTCGGCAGGAAGCTAACATTAGCAGTCGAACCGGACGATTAGCCGCTACGCCCCTCGCTTCTAATGAATTTGTTAGTTAGTGTCGCGGAAAAGTGGACCATTAGAGCGCCGCCCGGTTTCTTTCCGCGCTGCTTTTTGGTGGTGGCCGCATAAGGTAACACCTCGGCAGGCGAAGACCAATCGATACGTTAATATGTGTTGACGAGAGGAGGAAGTTGGTCGCTAGGAGGGAGGAAAGGTGAGTTTTAAAATGGATACTTTGGGGATGATTTGTAAAAAGGATCGTATTTTTATTTGGTAATAAAATGAGAAAATGGGTTATAAATTGCGATACGTGGGTCAGAGGGATGTAACGGACGACCAGGTAAACTAAACTTGAGCTGCATTGTACTAAACATGAGGTACCATACAGATGATACCTTACGTTTAGGGGGTTACAGATCAAGTTTACGTGACCTAGTGGCCCACTGTATCCCGCTGACTCATTCTACTTTCTGTCCCATTATGCCCTGCTCACCTTTATAAAAAGTACACACAACGAACCTAATTATAAAGTGACCTAAATAACTTTTTTCTACAAATAACTATTTTCGACAATACACTTCACTTGTGTAATATTAATTTAATAATTAATCATTAAAAAGCAGATTATTTTTGTATTATTAAATACTTCTTTGACTTTCTTTGTTAGTAGTCGACACTTATTTTTACTACGTAGGATATTTATAGGAATATTATATACGATCATTCTACGAACTTTGCTAGATTTTGATTGAATTGAACAAAAGTCCTCGCAATACCATGTGAAATCGCAGTTGGCGCGCGCTTAAAACTCGTGAATATTAAGTTTCGCGTTGCGTCCATTCATAAACTTCAAAATTTCCGCCGGCGCACGTAGCCCAAGGTGTAAGCGCGCACAAAGGCAGCGGTAAGAATAGCGCGCGAACGAAAACGTCGGAAGTTCGGAGATGACGCTCTAGTTCGCGCGCGATTGCCGCGAAGCACGGCGTTAATTATGCAAATGAACGGCAGTGGTACAATTCGGCGCTAGTCAGACGGCCCGCAGTTGCCAACTGCCGCGAACGACGTGTCGAAGTTAATGAGGTTTCCGTCTCTTCGTGTCACCTTACACTCGGGATTCGCAGTCGCGAACGTAACTTCCATCGAGTTTTACTGGTTGATTTTTCTGCTGGATAATTTTATTTCTGAGGAATTAAAATGTGCTGAAAAATTTTCAAGTGTAAAGATTATCTTTTTTCATGTTTACGTACAGGGAAAAATCTCACGGTAAAAAAAACTAAAATATTTCATTGTAAAACTCTCAGAGTTAAGAAATGCTATAGGTATATATAACCCCCCTCCCTCTTTATACAATATATTCTGTTTTATACGAGCAGAATAAAAAATATATTGTATTACAGGAAGAGCGGATGATGGTCGATTTTGCACGAGATGTAGACAAGCGCATGCATCACTCGAGCTAGAAATTGACCGGGTGCCCCCCGCCCTGCTGCACATTATATTTTCTTTAATAAATGAATGAATAGGACCTTTTATATTGCATGTAGGACGAATGGAATACACACAAGCGTGCACGCACGTCCACTTAGTTAGGTGCGTACACGTATGCAGACCTGTACTTTAATATACGAAGGTATACGTACAAATTTTCATTCCCCCCTGCTTCATCAATCATGCATGATAAGAGCAATTTCCCATTTGTTGTACGTACATGGAAATAGTGGTCCGTTTTATTTATGAGTCGAAAAAAATTACAATAATTTCCCTTGAAATTCTTTGTACTATAGTAAATCCGCGGGAATTATATGCACAATGTTGCACAATCCTCCGCAAAAATGTTTCTGTGATAAAAACTTTGATTTTAAAGTAAATAATTATCTTTTTACATGACATACTAAAGATAAGCAAATGGGACTATCTCATGGCATTATTGAAAAAATTAAAAGAAAATAATTACATTCTTTTACTAATTATCGTTTATACTCACAGAGAACAAAAAAAAGTTTAAGACTGTATGTATAATTAATTATTCAAACATAACAAAATTCAACATAACACAGAAAACAACATCATTCGCAATAAAAAACAACAAAATCGACTGGCAATTGAAAGCTCGCAACAGGGGCACTGGCATTTTACTCCTCGCAGTAGTAACATCCGAAATTGGTCGGACAGCGCGAGCGACGGCGTTTAGCGAAGTTTACAAACTCGTAATAGCCGGAATTTCCAGCGGCCCCGGCGAAGCTCATTTGCCTGAGTGCGGCGCGAACGGGCGAACGGCGTCGCGCGGCCGCCTGCCAAAATCCGCCGGCCAACCCGGCGGACGGGCCACCTTCGCGCCGCCGCCGAGGCGACGGACCGTCTGGCGTCGCCGCCCCCGGCACTGCCGATCGCGCGTACACCACCCCCCCGGCGATCGATAAGCGACTTTTTGTTTGGCGCCGCGAGGTGTAACGCGTGGGTGCGCACGACGAACCGAGTTTCTAATTTGCGCTAATTGCCGCGTGGGTAGGGGGGAGGGGGTGCGAATATTGAGAAATGGGCATTAGGTGCGTGGGATTATGGTTAGTGCGGCTATTATGGCTGCGGAAAATGGAACGGGTGTGTCGATGTTGCGGAGCTTCGTGACGCGTGGAAATGTCACGGATGAAAATGCCCACTGCTTTTACTGATTTGCTACTGGTGATGTCCATAAGGGAAATTTCAGAGATTTACCAAATAAGTTGTATGCGTATTTAAATCATTGAATATTTCTGCGTAAGTAAGTTTTTTGAGAAATGTAAACATAAATGAAATACAAAATATTAATATTTTTAAGCAAAATGTAAAAACTTGTTCGTAATATATCTATTAGGTACATATTATAGTCCTAATATTGGAATCAATCCATAAATCATTGAACATATAAATCATTGAACTTTTCAAGTGACTTTATATGATTCTATCTAACTTGATTACAAATGAATTTACGACTTCGATTCAAAGTAGATATGGGAAAAATATTAATTTATCTTTCGACAAAAAAGCTTTTGTATGAAAAAGCAAAAGTAGGAATCGTTGCAAAGGTTTCTTAAGGAAGTTTCGGTCATTAGTTCGCAGGCAAGTTAGACAATGCGAATGTAGACTGCAGGAATTTTTAAAAATAGAAATTCATTACTCGCTGTCGGAAGAGGCACTTCGTGTGTCGGGAGGAGAACTTTAAAAATATATTTCGAGCTTTTAAAATTTGTACTTAATTAAGTCGTTCCGACTAGGAAAAAAAAAAGACTTTGGTATATGTATGCATTGCGATGGCAGAAGATGTAGTGAGCATTGCTCTGTTTTGTCACAACAAATTTTAACAGGTCGTTCAGCTCTTGTAGCATACATTATATATCGATCTCTTGAAATATTTAAGTATATGTCAGTGGAAAACTTTTTCTCGTCTTTTTGGCTCGTATTAAATTCATTCACTTGTACCGTTTAATGTTGTAGTAGTCGTTTCACATCCACTTTATTATTTCGTGTTTTTCTCTACTTAAAAGCAAATACGGTGCATCTAATTTATTGAACATATGATATTTTTATTTTATTTTATAAATTACGAATTTTTACAAGAATTTACAAGATTCTTTACACCAATTTACAAGAATTCTGTATATAAAACTTCATTTTTTTAATTAATTAAATTACCACGAGGTAACGCATGGTAATAATTAATCATCAATTATTTATTTAATCCGCGCATATAACTAAATTATTAAACGTAAGCTAAACACGTTGTAATAACTTTACTGACATAATCGCTCGAAGATAGATGAACTGTTATGGTAATTTTTTGAAAATCATTTTAAAAGTTGATACTTCCGAAAAATACTGTAAAGATTACCGTATGCAGAGCGACGGCAGCGATAATGAAGCTATTTAAAATGCTATCAGTATACGGCTCACTGTAGTTAATCTCTGACGCAACGTAATAATCTCGGCTGACAAAATAATCCGATATCTCCGCTCATCTACCAGCGCCAAAGGTATTTACCGTCCGTGACACGAATCTGAAAATCACGTGGCAAACGCGGAAGATGGGCAGTTCCGGGCGAATCTCGTTATCCCCCGGTACTTTGTCCACTCGTCGCGCTCCATCCCTGAATATTGCATGAATTTTTCCGCACTTTGCGTTGCATATTATCGTATTAACTGCATAGGAAAATCGCATTGTTATTCCGTCCGATCGATTTTCCTTCCGTTGGATTGGGCGTGATAAAAAATTGAAGTAGCTGCTTTTGTTTCATCCTTTTTTCTCTCTCTTTTGTGCACCGAGCAGAAAAACAAACAAGTAAATCAAGAAATCAAGCTTCGCATGACGGTAGTAATTTAAAGTCTTCAAAAGTTTACCCGGACGATGGCTCCCGCATATTTTCGACGAATCGGACTGAATTACTGATTTGTTCGTGAGATACTTTATCTTGTTTTCACTCGAATGAGTAAAAAAAAGCTCAAGAATTTCGATTCTGGAAATTTTTAACATTTTGCTTTTCCAGCAATTATTTTAAAATGTTTTCCATCAATAAAACGTGAACTGTACTGTTGACGGGTAACACGAACGTTAAAAATATTTTGCGGTAAAAATCGTTCCACAAATTTGCTTTCAGTGTTAATTTAATTACATTCTAAATTGCGAATTACATTGATGGTAAAAGCTTTTGCTAAAGGTTTAGTATTTAAGTTAATTCTGTTACTGTCAAAGGAATTTCCAGAAATAATTTTTTATTTCCTATAAATTACATGTGTCCAAATAAAATACACATACAAAGATCAGAGATACTTCGTACAGAGGCTGTAATAGCTGCTTTTTTTTCTTATTTTTAAAAATTAAACTCAAAGCTATTTAAATATATAGTTTAATCGATTTGAAAAAACTAAAATAGAAAATTTCACGAGCTGCTTCCAGAAATATTTATTAACCATATCATATATCTTAGAAGCGTAAAATTCAATTGTTTATAAAATTAACTATTTTATTTTTTAAATTTCGCTACTTTATTACAAACAATACCTACATCATTTATTTGATCTTACGAAATTAATAAACAAAAAGTTATTTTGTTAATCCCTTTGTCATTAAGAAAACTACCCTAATCTACTCCAGTGCGGTATAAACTAATCAACACACCCACCCAAAAAAAAACACGTGTATCCAGCATTAACTCCCGCGGCATAAACATATAGCCCCGCTATCTTGTCGATCTCGCGATAGGGAAATAAAGGGGTGGCCGATTGACCCGCCCCGCGGGAATCGCGTCGCTCGGCCGAAAAAAACAAAGCGCGTACGCGCCGGGCGCGCCACGTGACGCGATCCATAGCGTCTGGCGTTGCCGCAACGCCCGGTATTGATCGCCGGCGCGCGCGAGCATCAGCTGTGCGCGCCGCGCCTGGCCGCCTCCGCTCGATGTACGCGCCTGCGTCGCGGTGCCGTTGCGCCGGCACCACCATCGGTACCTACGCTTCGAGCTGGCCCGGCGGAACGGTACCGCGGCGAAAGAACTGTGCTAGTGGGTAACGTGACTGATCGAGCCGCTCGATCTATAGCTACCTTTTTTTTGCCATTTTTCTTTGCCGGGGAGAATTGCGGTGCGCTCTTTTCGAGATATCGGTGACTTTTTTCTTTGACTTTTCTTACTTGATGTACTGGAAATTTTTGTCTGTTATCTTTCTTTTTATTGTTGAGTTATTTGTTCGTTTTGTTTGGTAGAGACTTGTTCAGGAGTTGTTTAAAAACAACGAAGAAATAAATGTTCTATACAAAGGATCTTATTTTTATTCAGAGTTATATGGTCGATATTTTCCTTGACTTTGTAGGTAATAACTTGTTAAAAAAAAAAAAAAAAAATGTAAATAAATTAAAATAAAAAAATAAAAGTTGTTAAATTATTATTCAGAAGAAAAATTCTCTATACTAGGAATTCTCTAGTTTTCTCTGCGCACGGATAAAATAACTTTTTTGGATATTTTTCGCGTATTTAATAGTCTCTTTGGAAAAAATCTGAAAAATTATTTAATCAATGGGAGATAGTTAGACAATTTCCACAAGGTTATGAGACAATATAAGTCAGTCATAAAGCGAGCTTTTGAGTGAAAGATTTTAATGTATGTAGGGGATTGGATAATAAAGATTCATAGTCAGCTGACTAAGTCGTCCGTACGTGTTAAGAAGTAGTTAATCGATAGTAACGACGTATTCTACTGTGAATGTAAAATTTTAATGTAACGTTCCTTTTTAGGCAGACTATTAATTAAAAGCTCTATAGCTTTTTCGATTCAAAAAGAAGTACAAATCCTATTTTAACCAGTTGACTGTCTCTTTCCATTTATGTACATATGCATTTGTCCTTCATAGCGGTAAATACAAACAGTTTGTTATAAGACATAAGCAAACTAAAAAATATATTTGATTAATATGAATGACTCGAAAAGTGCAGAATATTATGTTGTATATTTTAAAAATTTTTCATACCCAATTACTGTGTTATAAAAATGCATTGCATAAAGTGCACTAATTTAATTCTACATTTCTATATTTATAAATTAAAAACGTTTTTATTGCCCAGTCTAAGCATATCGTGCAAAATGAAAAACTTCATGAGGTCAAAATCATTCGTGCGCCTCCTATTAATACCGAACTTCTTTTACGGGCAATTTTATTGTTTCCACCCGCCAGGATTAACCTCGACTTCCTTCTCCGAGGCTGCGGAAACTCGCAAAGTCTCCGGCTCACGCAATTTATTTCCCAGCCTCGTTTCGCGATCGGCCGAGAGCTTATTAATTTTCCCTCAAAGCAAACAGCCGTAAAACAGCACAGTGTGCTTCGCGTCGCTTTGAGCGCGCGGCTCGTTCGAACGGCGCGGCGGCCCCCGAGGGGCAAACGATTTCGCTTCACAATGTGCAAAGTCAACTCGCGCGCCCGGATTTTCCACCGGCGACTTTGGTTTCGTGCTCCTTATCCCCCGGCCCGATCTACCGCTCGCCGGGAAAAAGAAGGAAACCCGCTGCACTATCGCGCGCCTGCATCAAACTGCAAATTTGTTGCTAACTTATAATAATGTTATGCGCGTCACGTAAGCCCGATAAAAAATAAAGTTCGCTAAAACGATTATCGTTCCTTTCCGCCGGCGCTCGCCTTTCCGCGCTGCGTTAAAAAAAAATGTTGCAATTATTTCGGCTCGTTGGAAATTTTCATTCTCGCCGTTGGTTGGGTTCGTTTGACCCGCGGCGATAAGAATTTCGCTGGGAAACTTTTTATTAGCTGAGTAAGTATCGCGCGCTGGTTTGTTTTAGTGGTTACAGCAGTAATGTTACAGGCCAGTGCAGCGTAATGCGATAAATTGAAAAAAAAATTTCAAGTCATAATTGTATCGACGATCAGAATGAAAAAAAAAGAAAAACATTTCGTTTTTTTTTAAAGGTCGAAAGCGCATTTCAGTTTTTTTAATGAAAAGGTGCATGATTCAAATCTATACAAGGAAAAGCTCTTTTCGCTACAGTTTCCAGGATGAATAGTATTTTCAGAAGCAGAAAACAAACACTAATTAAAAGTTTTGTTACGAAAAAAATCATTTTTTGAGTTTCGCGAAGAGAAAGAACCTTTGGAAAAACTCCACCACAAAAAGTCCTTTCGATAAATATACCGCAAAAAAAGCCTTTCTGAAAAGCTTGCAAAATCTGCCTTTTTCGCGGGGATTTCACCAAATTTGCTTTTTTCGCGCAATTCTCGGAAAATGTGCTTTTATTCTTAAAGTTTTTTTTTCGGGGAAATCCATAAAATAATATGTTCTTTTCTCTGAAATTTTGTGAAATGTTCTAGACTTCCCAGAATCTGAAACGAATTAGTTTTCGTCTGTGTATTAAAACGAGCTTTTTATATTAGAGAGGCGACGGTATTTCCTTGACGACAAACATTTGTTGGAAACCTTCGAATATAGTTATTTTAATGAAAAGCTTAAAAGAGTTATTCAACGAAATGCACAGTTGTTTAAATGAAACCATTTACTTGCCCCTCATGAATTAAATTATCATCTAATTTAAATTACCAATTCTTTTTCCCGCGATAAGAATCCTCTATTTACTTAATCGAAATCCTAAAATCTCCGAGACAATCGACAACCCAATTTCACTGCTGGAACGGGAAACCGAAAAATTTACGAAACAATCGCAAACAAAAGGCTTTATCTAACAACGTCGCCAGTCGTAAAATTGAAAATCCACGCGATGGACGCGGGCCGTAAACCGGGGGTGGCCGTTGGCGCCTCGCGTATAAGTTTCGATTTTTATCGTCAAGTCAGCCGGTCCTCGTCGCAGTTGGCGCTCGCTAGGGGGGGGGTCCCCATTAGCGCACTTTACGAAACGATTGGACCCCACGTGCCGTTAACGCCGCGCGACTCTGCGGGGGCGATCGACCCGAAGCTCCGCGCTGATTTCGTTTCCGGTATAAAGGCGTGATTGATACGAGCGCTTGTTTGCCCGCTTGAGTTATGAGTTGCTCGTTAGCCGTCCTTTGAGCGCAAATCGAAGGGAAAACTGATTGATTAGATTTAAACTGCACAGTGTAGTCGGGTCACTTGGACATTAAGCTTTTTTTAACGTTTATTACATTCAAAGTTTTTCCATCCTTGTTACAAAATTTTATTTAAGCTTTTTAAAATTTATATTAACGTTGGCTATAAAAGCATAATAAAAATGTAAGGAATTATGTTCTTACAAGATTTTCAGTCGTTTATCCTTGATCAAGATATAAATATCTTTGAACTTTTAAATTTATTTTAGATTTAAAAAAGTAAATAAAAGCTGAAATAAAAATTTATCGTTTTTTTATGAAACATTTATTTTAATACTTTTTCGCGGATCTCTCGTATACCGGCTCCTTCTCATTAAACTCCATGAACAGACTTACTGTCCGTACGATGCAAATCCGAGTTGCGTCAGAGAGAAGATTCCTGATCTTTTTGTCTCTCATGCTTAAGATTCTAGCCACTAGCGTACAAATAAATCAAAAATCCTATTAGCAAAACGTTAGAATTCTATAATAGTAAAATATTTTCTATCGGCAATATTCGTAAACCTAACCATTTCTCTCCGTTAAAGCTCGTGCGACGGAAAAATTTAAAAATGGAATATTTCCAGGTCACATCGCGCATATTGATTTTCGAAAAACAGCACTAAATTAGAATGAAACTGCTGATTGAAACTTTCATACATACCATTAGATGAGAAAAGCATCCTTTAGATAAGTCATTTTTTTATCCCCGCATTATAATATGCGCTATAAAAACCATTACATTTATTTTAATCAAATAACAAATCAAATCTCTGTATTAAAAAAAATAATAATAATCATGATTATCTTCAATAATCGTTATATTCTTGTTATACACAAGCTATCTTACACGAACCAATCAAATCTCTTATACAACCGAAAAAATAAATGTTAACATTCGAATGGAAAAAAAAATCGTCTGGAAACTTGAATATCGCAACGACTGCTATTCTCAACTCTCGTATCGCCATTTGCCGGGAAAAGCTCCGTGAAAGCGACCCTCAGGTATTCCACGATGTTTCCCCATTCCGGCGCGATTCACCGGGGGCCGTGTCGTACCTCTCGCCCCCCACCCCCTGAATTCTGCTCGAAGATTAAGGCCGGCGTGTAACGGGAGTGCAAAAAAAAACAGCAGCGAGCATCGAGTTTATCCACCCCTGCCTTCCTGAAAAAGCTTTTATTCGTTAATTCGATTGAGTGCTCGAATGTAGGCCAGCGCCGCGTATGCATCCCACGCGGATGAAAATTCCCTCTCGCCTTTTTTTCTCGCGCGACCGTCGGCTTTTTATCCGACACCGTAATAATGAGCTTCGACGTTGCGCGCGTCCCTTTCCTTTTTGCTGCGCTCGCTCGTAAACGAATTACGCTACTTTCGCGGCGGTTGAAACATTGTGCGTAATTTCGAGGAATATGTTTTTGTTCGCCGGATCCTTGCGTACGGCATGAAGTTTCGTCGCTGCTTCCAAGGGGGGGAGTGGATGCTGGACTGTTTTTTGTTAGCTTGCGTTTTAAATAGTGCACCGGCTTAATTGCTTTTTACTGTGCGCCGCGCAGTTTGAAAATTAAAGCTCGAGCGTTTTTCATGCTTAATTCTCGTGTAAACAGAGTAACAATTCATATTCGTGAAATAATGCGTTTTGATTATGACATACAGTGCGTTAAATTAAACGAAACTTTAATTAGCTTATTAAGGCCGAAATGGAAATTAAATCTTAAAAATGTGCTTTAAAATGAACAGGGGCGAAACAGCAGTGTGCTCTGCATAAATTTAATAAAGAGGCATATTAAATTGTATAAAAGAGACGTTAAAAGAGTTTGCTAAAGCATATTTTATTTTATTTTTCTCTGAAGTTATTTCTTGTTTTTTTTGAAAAATAAAAACTATACAAATTTGAAAAAATTCACGAAATACGATCAGTAATTTTTCTTTTGAATAATCAGTCGGAGCAATGCTACACGCTCGAGCGCTTTTACAAAGGATCGCGATTCCAAAACAGTTTTACTCCGATATACGTACCATCGAGCCGGAAGTTAGGAGCAGGGAAATTAATATTTTTCGCGCGAAGCCGTGTCATCAGCAGACGCTGCCGCGGTGAAGGGCAGTTGCTGAACCATTTTACAGCTAATAACACTTGACTTGCTTGCGCGGGTGCGCGCGTTACACAACTATTGCTGTGACCCGTCGCCGCCTGCGGTTATGAGCCTTCTGCTTGCTTAACAATCCGCGGACAACCCCGGCACGTTGAAGTGACAACTTTGTGATTACGTAATTTTTCGCTTTATTAATAGGGAAGCAAAGGGTATTTTCAGCAAGAGTAGAATAATTTGTGCTCGTCATTCTTCTACTTCACTTTACGAGAACAAAAATTTCAGCAAGAAGTGAAAATGATGAGTGATAATTTATTGAATTATTGACTTTTTATTGATAATTAATATGTATAATTCTCGCGATTATAAAAACATTAATTGTTATGAAAAATAAAAATAAATTATTGGTCTTTAATAATAACCTTTACACTTTGGAATGAACATTGTGAAATCAAAAATCAATTAAAAAATTAACTATAAATCATATTTATTTACTTATCCTACCTCGAAAAGTATTTACTTATAGTAAATATAAAATTAGTTAATTAACTAAATTCAAAAGTTCTATTTTTTTTCTCAAAATATTTTTAGATGCTGGCTTGAAGATATCGATAGCCTTTTGAAGTTATCGCGATAGCATTGTACTGGCGAGCTCGTTAAAGTCGCATGAAAAGGCCTCTGATTAATTAATTTCATAACTCAACAATGACGAGCATCTAATAAGAGAAGCTGAGTATTGTTCGCGGCGTCGTCGAGCAGGAGACGGTGTCGCCCGATGAATACATGCATGTCAATCATGCTCGACAAAACGATAATTAAAAATTCGGCCTGAAAAATTAATTACTTCTACTGTGTATAGTATATTGGCAAACTATATTTCATGGATTTTTTATAAATCTATTTTGAATGTTCCAATTATTCGCATATTTTCAAAATTAAGGGGTTTTGTTAAAAAGTTGAATATTTTCTATTAAATGTGCAGGAAAAATTAATTTCATCGGCTAAAATACCTCACGAAAAATGTTCCGTATTATATTATTGTTATCTTTATCAATAGAAGTAAAAATAATAAATAACAAAATAAAAAATTCGTATTTTGTATCCGACAGATCAATTGGAATTTTCATACAAATAACCAGCGTAGGAGCAATAATAAAAAAAAAACATTCAACTAACCATTGTTTTTTTATTTTTCCACATTTTACAAATTTAATTGAATTTTCGTGAGAGACATTCGTATTTCTCGCTTTATGCCGTAAATCACAACGAGCAAATAAGCCGAAGTCTAAAATTCAAAGGCTGAACCTGAATGCGGTACGGTCAAGCTGCCGCCGGCTGACCAGCGCCAAGTGAATGGAGTGCCTAAGTGAAGTTATCGCCGAGCAAACAGCTTCTCGACTTATCTCGCTCCTCGAGTAGCCGCTCAATCGAAAGGCGCCCCTTTTACCGGACAAATTGACAAAGGCCTGCGAGGAGATTTTGGCAGGCAGTAAAATGACTATAGAGCTGCTCTTAGGGTTCACGTTAATCAAATTTTCGTTGATACGATGTTTTTTTAAAATTTACTTTTGTAATTTTGTATTAAATATTTTTTCACATTGATCAAATTCACAAATTCTGTTATAGCATTAGTAATAATCGAAAAGAGATTACTTATATGTTACGTATCCAAACCACTTGTTCTTCACATTTTCAAACCCTAAATTTCTTCGCTACACCTCCAATCAATAAAACAGTACTCTTCGAAATAAGAAAATCCCTTTCACTACTCACCCGTCGAATCCCTTAAGAAGCCCGCCACGGCGCGCGGGCCATTGGCATCCTGCACGTCGCGGCTCTCATGACTTCGTAAAGAAAGCTACCCTGCGGGCGATGCGTCGGGAATGCGGCCACTGCAGTTCTCGAAAAACGGAGGAGGAGCGAGAGAGACGGAGAGACGGTGCGATCCTGGCTGGGCGGGTGTACATAGGCGAGCGGGCCGCGGGGCTCCCCGGGGAGTCGCTTCGCGGAATCCGATGCGGCAGCGGACGTTTGAGCGCGCGCTCGCCGGGCCCATTAGGCTCCCGCAGGGCGTATCGCTGATCGACGCGCCTCATCAGCGTATTTACGCCCGGCGCGAAGACTGAGCTCCCCCGAGGCGGGGGCGCGCTTCCGGGGACGCTCCATTTGCCTGCAGGTCGCCGATGCGGCCGGCTGCTTAATGCTCCGAGGTGCACTAAGTTTGGGTCGTGCGACGTCGAGGTGGACTGATGAAAGTTGATTTTTTTTTGCGATCGAAGTGATCTGTTGATTGATGATGATACGGTAGGAATTTTGTTAGCGTTTAGCTGGTGGGAAGGTTTTTAGGGAGGGATGTTGTTTGTAGGGAAACCCCGACAATTTCATACGAAAAAAAGTATAAATTGCCCATACATATTTATATTTTTTTTTCGTTTGAAGCTAGCAAGAAAATACTAGTTAGTTACTCTGTATTAACATCAGATTCTTTACTATAATAATTGTAATGAGATCTGATCAACCAATTTTGGTGATATACATTAGCAAATTAATTAATTACGTTTTTTCAAAATATTTTTCCGAATATTTTAAATATCTAAGACAATATCTAATTTTTCAGAAGTCGATGGCTGACCGAAACGGGCTATTTCTACTTATAACTAGAATATTTCTGACTTTTTTACTTTTACTATATTCCATCAATTATGTTCAATTTAATTGTGTTTTACTTTCATAATTTCAAAATATTATGTATTCAAATATAATTTCGTTTTTTCAAAATATTTTTCCGAATATTTTAAAGATCTAATACAATATCCAATTTTGTCAGAAGTCGATGGCTGACCGGAACGGGTTATTTCTACTTACAACTAGAATATTTATGACGTTTACTTTTACTACATTCCACCAATTATGTTCTAATTTAATTGTGTTTTACTTTCATAATTACTTTTTACTTAACGGTCGGCGACCAAGCTTAATTTAGCATTTCAATACATATATGTTTACTTTGGAGGTCAACACAAAGTTTCATTAGGGAATGGAAAAACGTAAACTTTGTAGTTGTTTCTTTTTTGAATAAATTTTAAACTTCTCTTTCATAAAGTATTTAGAAAAGTAGATAATTATGTTTACGAAACAAATAAAAAAAGAAAAATTTTCAAACTTTTCCAGGTTATACGAACTCGAACTTTAGTAAAAATGGATAATAATTTTAAAAAACTTTTAGAGCTACAATAGAATAAGACATGATTCTTTCTCTATCACCTGAAAAACAAAAATTTAATTACACTATTGGATTTCCCGGGCTAAAAACAAATAGCATCTAAAATTTAACGCCGACAAAAGAAGCTTCAATTCCACCAAATTCCCACAGCAGCAGACAAAACCGTATGCCACTCCGGACTTTTCCGTTGATCTCAATTCCTTGCAATCTGCATTTTCCGCAGCCGGCGATCTGAAATTTAAATTCGAGCTCATCTCGCGCGCCTAATCCCCGCAGATGATTGCTCGAGCCTTTAACACAACCGAAGTTCCGTACGCGCTTGCCGCGTGTCCCGGCGGCGATTAGAAACTCGCGAGGCCACGGCGCCGGGCCGATAACGCGGCCTCCACCCTCTGCGCAATTAGCCGCGGAATGTTAATGCCCCGGTCAAAGACGCGGCTTCCTTTCGCTAAATTACGAGACGAGCAGACGCGTGCTGATGCGGGATGATGGATTCGCCGAGGATCCTCAAGATTCATTCGGGAAATTAGTGCTCCCGGAGTTTGCTCCTTTAAGATTAACGAGCGCGCAATGAACGTAACGTATCTATTTTATTGCGCTGGTCATCGTGCAATTAAAACATGTAGGTCAACTTTGCTTGTCGAGAGATTAATTTAAAATACGACGTAATGTGAATATTTTAATAATAAATGAAATTGTTTACTTTTTCGTGGTAAATTAAATTGATATTGAAATGTAGCACTATTTTAAGGAAATAGTTATAAACAAAATTTGAATAAAAAAATAATATCATTTATTATCAGTTTGCCTCAAATGCGCATCAGTAGAAGTTGATGTATGAGACTTACTCGTGGCGTCTGACCGTATCCATCTGTTTCTACTTATACGAAGATTTCCAATCAACTGTAACCTTAGTCAGTTTTATATAAGAGATTATAGCAATGACCTAGAGTTTTTAAGCAATATCTACAATGCAAAATAATAATACAAGACAACAACATTCCAGTATGAATGAAAGCAGCCTCGTTAAACAAAAACTACCTAAGACATTGTCAACAAACCCCCGCTAACCGCTTGAACTACTCAAACAGCCCTAAAAGCTAATTCCCCGTCCTCGCAGAATATAATTAGTCATCGCGGGTAAAGCGGATAAACGGGACGATGATTAATAACCCTCGACACGTTGCTGCAGCGCCGATATCGCGAGCTGCCGACTTTAAATCCGTTGTCGGCGTACACCTGCCGCTGCAAGCTCCGCGCCCCGCCCCACGGCACTCGAGACGCGAACTCGCGGAAAACTTAATAAGTGAGTTGCGAGGCGAGGTGTCAGCTCGTCCCGACGAGTGCTTAACTTTCGTCCCGGCGCTGTTCGCGCCCACCCGCCGCGGTGTTATTGACACACTTCCGCCGGCGGACTTTGAATTTTTCACCCGAGTTCGGCGCTCGCGAAATCGAGCTCGGAATTCTTCGTTTATTCAACATTTTTGTCGGATCGAGGCGGACGCCGGGAGTTTGCCTATTTACATATGCAAGGGGCTCGAACGCTTTTTCCATTCGAAAGGTTTGGGAGGTGCGAAAGAAGTTTAATTTAGTTTGGGACTGCGTTTAAGCGTTTAATGTGTTGCTTGGCGGAGACTGGAAGAGTATTATTTCGGTTTAAATCGTGGATCACAGTTTAAATTATTTATTTGTGGTATATTTCTTGGTTGAAATAAAAAGTTTGTTTTAAGAGGACTAAACTTAGTACTTTGCAAAACCTTTTTTTTGCTTTCTAAAGTAAATGGAAAAAGAGTTTAAGTAGTTTTAATGTGTAAAGAAATTTTTCCTTGTTTTACAGCTTTTGTTTACAAAGAAAAAAATCTAATTTAGTCACAATTAAGAGCCTTAGCGGGATCTAAAATTTAAAGCTTAATTAAGTTAACAAGCTTACACTACCTCTCTCAAGAGGTTTAACTTTGAAATGGAATACTGTACGTATAAACAATGTTATTAAAATATTAGCTGAATTTTTTTTCATAATGCGTAATTATACTTGGAATATAAAAAAATACTATGTTATATCATAATAAACTCAATATTCCATTACAAAATAATTGCATCCTATTATGTAATGCAAAATATTTACTTCAATTGGCTAAACTGGATGATTATTTTTAACGATCACTAATAACTAATTTCGCGAAAAGTAAAAATAAATAAGTAAAAATTATAAGAAACGTCATGTCGGTTCTGGTAGTAAAGTCTGATAAAGACGTGAAGTAGAACAAGTCCTGATTTGGTCAGACAAGAAAAAGAATTTTTAATGCAGCAGCAGTTCAAGCCGGCGAGGAGTTACGTAAAGGGTGGGCGGGTTCTGGTGCCGTAGAACGAGTCGCGGAATGGTCAGACCTATGGAGGTGGTTCACCTCAGAGACTGTGAACCCACCAACGAAACTTCGCTTAATTTTGCTGCAAGTGGAATTAATGTTAGCTAATTAATATCTCTTTTTTCTTCTTCTAAAAGTGCATTAATTTATGTCTTTCAATAAAATAAATATGCGGGGAAATAAATATTAATTATTTTGATATTGAATCTAGAATTTAATAAATAATAAATAAATACCGTCAGATAATATAACTTCAACTTGGGACAAAAGCTAAGATTCAAAGGACTTAGGAGCTTTAAGATAAATGACTCTCATAAGGCTGACCGTTTCGTGACTTGTTCTACTGCGACGAAAACCCTTCCTCTTTTTTAACTCATCCGTGACTTGTGTTTTTGCACGAGAACTGACAAGGCATCTGTCTGACCACTCCTCGACTCATTCTACTGTGCCAGCTTCCCTAGTCAATGAACATTGAATCTGAAATCAATAATGAGAATAAGAAATTCTTTATAAAATACTCAAAAATACACATTTTCTTAAAATTTAATTAAACTAAATTTACACAAAATTTAAATAAAAAACATTTTTCTTACAGCTCTTTTAAATAAAACATTAATGAAGGACGAGATAAATTTAAAAACCGCTCTCGTAATTTCATTTAAACCGAAAAGCCCCGTCGTACTTCGCTCCGCAACGCGCAAAATATTCCCGCCCTCATCGCAAACAATCCCGGCCATTATCCGAGCCGGAGCCGCGGCGGGAAAGTCGCCCGCAAAATTACAGTCCCCTTCCGCGAGAATTTGGCCGGCGGCGCGCCGCGGAGCGGCTTCGTCCCGCAATCGCGACGATTTACGCCGGCGCGCGCCGCCACGCTAAGAAGCGATTTAACTTCTCGCGGCGGGGACGGAAAAAGGGGCAAAGCGGAGGCCGCGCGCTGTTTTACAGAATCCGATCTATATATGTATAGGAGTCTCGAGCCTCGGCTTCCGCCGCTCCCGATTCCCGTCGCCGTTCGTTTGGCTCCCGCCTCTCTTCTACTTTTTTTTATATCCCAATGGTGCGGGGATTGCCGAGTCTACCGACTTCGTTTCGGAGTTTCTTTTCAGTTCGGCTCTTGTTTGATGAAGTCCCTTTCAGACGGGGGCAGATGGATTCCACGAAGTCGTCGGGCTTTTTAAATTTTAATTTACAGCTGGGCTAAATCTTCTATTTTATGTAGCGAAATGTTTCATGATGGTTTTGATTTAATGAAGAAAGTGTGACGAGCAAAAAGATACATGTAATTTTCTTTATTAAATATTGTAACTGCATCGATAATTCAGACGTTATACAATGATTTTCTTCCAGATCAAGACCAAACATTTTGTTACCTTTATTGATACAATCTTTTGAGTTAAAATCATGACTAAATAGATATGAATCAGCAGGGTGTAGTAAACTAACTTAATTAACCATAACCACCTAAGTAAGAGGTGTCAGATGTACTGAACCTCATGACATGTTTAGAAGTTTCTCTACTCTCCCAAAAAAATTATGCGTTTATAATTTTGAAATTTATTTATTTCAACGCAATAAGCAATGCTTTTTTGCGAATTGTGTAAATTTGTCACAATCATAGCTTATTTTTTAATTTCTACACCTTTAGATGTGCGCCCTACATTAAAATTAGAAATATTTTATATTATTTAAATGTAGTTTTTTTACGTTACTTTCTTTTTTTCATTTCTAAGAAAATAGATTTTTTTAATTTTTCAGCGTCGTCTTTTGTGGTACCTTATACTATGTATACAACCACATCAAAATTAAATAACATATTAAATTAAATAATATTAAAGTAAATAAGATATATACCACTTACGTCTTTATTTTTAATTATCTAAGTCGAATTAAATGAGAATTAATTATAGCTCTAAGTTAAATAAGAATGTCATACCCTAACAAATTTCCCCTGCAATCAGAAAAAAGATTAAGCCCAAAAGCTCTAAACTTCTGAAACCCTCTTGATCCAGAAAACGGAACATCATCGAAATATCCCCGGCACTCGGATCGGCGTAAATCTTAACGGCATTATCCAATTAAGAAAGTTACGAGTGCGCGCGAGTTTTGCCGGCTAATTACCCCTCCCCCTACATACTAACGGAGACTAACCAACGCCGTGTAATCTCTCTGTTCTTTGTTTCAGATGACATAGAATGGGTTGGGCGGCGCTAGGGCGGCGTGCGGGTGGTGGCGGCCGCCTCTCACCTATCCTCTCGCTGTCTCTCGCCTCCCTCACAAGCTCCCTCCTCCTCACCGTCCTCTGCATCCTCACCCTCGCCTTCACACTCGCCACTATCGTGAGCGCCGACGACATGTACGTATCTCTCCCGAGGATACCACCTCGTTTCTTTACACCTCACACCCCCCCTCTCTTTCTTTTCTTCTCAATTTCTCTTCCTCTTTGACTTCTTTTTTTCTCTTCGTTTTTGAATTCTTTTTTTCTCTCCTTCATTTTCTTCTTTTTTTTATTTTTATATTCCACTTCTCCCGTAGATTTAGCCGGTGAGCGGACGTCGCAATATCAGGGAAGCGAGTCCCTGCGCGCGCAGTTGATTGGGATTTCTCGCGGAAGCGGCGACGATGAGCCAACGATTCGATCTGATTTTGCGACGTTCGCGATGAATGATATATATATATTTTGTCGATATAGAATATAGAATAGGATTGAATTCACGATTAGATTAGTTTTTAAAGTGTAGGAAGAGCTTCGGACGGAAGGAAGTTTTTTACGCAAATCCATTCATATGCAATTGAAATGAAGTTATTGATTAGATTAATAGAGTGCTATTATTACAGAAGTAGAAATAAATATTTCATTAGAAAAACTGATACTTATTATATGATGCAGAAATGTACAATGATTTTGCATTTAATCTATACTGATTTTTTATGCTGCAATTATTTAGATACCATAGACAAAATTAGAAAAGAAAGTTTAAAGCTAAGATTAAATAAGTAGGTTGCAACGAAAATTGACGTGTGAAAATGTGTGTATAGTGAATTAGAGCAGAAAAGTCGATACTAGGAAGTTTTTCGAGTGAAAATTCTTGAACAACTCAAATTCAAGAAAATAAATACCTATTGAATTCACCAGAAATTCAATAAAGATTATTAAGTCTTCGAACAATATAGATGTAAATTAGCTTTTCATAAAAGTAAATCAATGCATCAAAACCAAATTTTAACCTAAAGAACAAGTTTCTTTTAAAAGAATCTGATTTAAAAAAGTATTCGATTTCCAAAGACACTACACAGAAACTTCGATTTTACGATTTCAAAAAGCCGTAAAAGCGCGACGGAAATCGTTAAGACACCCGCGCTACTTCCCAAAGCAACATTCCCCTCTCACTTCGCAATCAGGTATGCAGAGGAAGCAAATCGCCTCCCAAATCTCAAAGCACCGCCGCGTTTTCAAAAAGAGCTTACGAGCGCCGCCAAAGCTCCGCGAAGTTCGAGAAAATAAAAAAAAAAATTTCACCCCCGATCAATCGTCCTCGAAAAACGAGCCCCGGCGAATTCAATATCGCGGGCCCGCCCGAACGCCGAGGAGGCCGGGCGAGTGTATCGAGTCGATTGCGCGCGCGCGAAATTAACGTGCTCGCGAAGTTTCGCCGGAGCGGAAAGTCAAGCAGCCGAGCTTCGGGCGAGCGGCGCTGCGGATGCCGCGCCGTTTGTTCTCCGGATACCTCGGGATCGCGAGGAGCGACGCGACTGCGCGTTGGTCTTTACGCTTCGATTTGAGTTTTGAAATTTCCACGGGCTTAATCGAGAGGTACGAACTTCGCGGCGACGCTCCGTTTGCGCTTGGAAAAAGTGTAGAGCTGCGTGAATTAATCCGAGCCGGAGGTCGGGAAAAATTCGCCGGAGCGCGGGGGGTAAAAAATTATCGTGGGAATGTTGCGAAAAGTTTTAAATTGAGGATAAAAGAGCGCGGCGGACTGAATATCAAATTATTTCGATGCTTATTGAAATTTAAAGTTTTAATTAATAGAAACGAATGACGGCTTGCAGAAGTTTTTGCGCTTTTATAATTTATGTTTCGTTCAGTTAAATTAGAGGAGGAAAGTTAATAGGTATAATATCATAGGAAAGTTGAAATAGCATAGTACTTAAATTTTTTTAGTATAGAAATTGTAAATAAAGTCTCGAAAGATGCACTTATATATAGTCACGTTTAAATATACATAGAATTTAGAAAGTCAAGTCAGAATTAGAATCGAAATAACGAAATTTCATTTCATTTTATGTAAATAATATGTAACAGTCATTCTCATGCTAACGAAGGCAATTTAGCGCGACGTCAGATCTTACACCCTGTGAATGAGAAAAAATCCATATATGAATGGGAGGAAATGACAGATATTAGGAAATAATGAAATTCACCAATCAATCACGCACGACAGGTAACACAGAATGTGCATCTATTAATTGCACATTAACAAAATACCGAAAATTATCAGAATAGTTAGGAATTGCAGCATTAGACGTAATATGAATTCAAATGAAATAGTTTAAAAAAATATGCAAACAAAATAAGACTATAGATGTCTATGATATATTATATAGAAATAAGCAAAATACTTTTATTTATGCAAGATAATCATTTTAGCAGTGTATATAAAAAAAATTCGATCGAAAATTTATTATTTTTATTGTAGTGTTTAGAAAGAACAATATTAAACAAAATTAAAAATCTGCTAAATCAATGTCTTATTAAATTATATGTTTAATTTGTGATTACACATGTACAGAGAAAAATGTTCCATTAAAAATTAAGGTAGCCTTTACTAATGAGAGGACAAAAAAAAAATTTGAAAAATTATAAAGATTCCCTGCAAAAAGTTAATCATAAATTGGCCAGAATAAACATATTCTGGCCAATTTATGATTAATCTTTTACAACGACATTTTTATAAAAACTTGCTAATCACAATCGAACTTTTACAGTTTTCAAAGTCCGTCCTACCTTTAGTAAAACAATACACTAATTATTTATTCGAAGATTTTTCTCCGAGTACAACGATAGCTCAGATACGGAGGATTCTCCTTAATAATGATTAACGGAGAAAAGGGGGGGTAAGGGGCGGGGGATAAAATTGCGCGCTGACAAATGGAATTGGCGGCGACACTGACAAATGTGACTGTTGCAGCTTCGAGGAGGGCAAGTCGGACAAGGAGATCCTGGACAATCTGCTGCTGTCGACGCGCTACGACAAGCGGCTCCTGCCCCCGGTCCAAGGTACACTGAGGCCCCCGCCCTCCACCCGCCAGTTAGACGACGGCACTCCCGACCTTGAATTACCACCACCACAACCCGACGATACCGAGTACCCCGAGCACCTCGACAATCGCGATCATCATCACCACCGGCACCACCACCACAAAACAGCACCACACAACCACAGTTCACTGCTCACTCCCCGTCGAAAGGGTATTTCGTAACCGTCGATCCGACTGAGACTATTAATTATCAGTTTTTTTTTCATCATTGAATATTATTATGGATTGTGCCGTTTCGGGGTGGCCTCGAGTAATACGGTGCCGGGGTGACTCAGCGGTTGGTCGAGTAGAACCTTTTTTTTTCTTTTTCGTTTGATCGATTAGTGATCTTTTTCTTTTGTCTTTTTTTGGGCAGTGATATTTGAAAGTAGACGATTTTTTTTCTAAATTTTTGTAAATTTATGGGCAAGACGAGCTGTGATTCCCCGAAATCACCGTATTACTTGATTCTACTTCATGACGAGTTACTTTTTCACACTGTACTTTCTTTTGAGTGCAGTTTTGAAGGAGTTCGCTGTTGCACTGATGAGCGCGCACTATGTAGGGACTCTCGATGTGCAATGCTGATTACAAGTGACACGGCGGACGTGATTTTTTTTCCGTTCAGTTATCGCTTTCATCCGAAATCATAAAATAAAATTTAAAAACAAATAAATTCACAAATGAAATAAACGGAGTACTTTTCTAAATGAATAATTAAACTTTCAGGAATTTAATTTCATACCCATTCAAATATCATACTCTGTTCCTTAAAAATTTAGCCAATGAGTTGATTTGTTTTGTTGAATTATTCAAGCAGAAAATTAATAGATTTTCCTGTCAAAAAGGTAATTTAATTTATGAGAATGTGACATACCTTTTTTTACACTTTTATATAAAACAAATCAATTTTTTCACTATCACTAGTTGCATTTTACTCCTCATGCTCATAAGTTTTCATATTCGATAAAAACTTCGATTCAAAGTATTGGAACATTTCCTTAAAAAAACCATCGATTACAAATTATACAAAACGGAAACAGCCGTAAATGTGGGACTTACGGCGCCGCGTCGCGAGAAGAGAAATGAAAAGGCAGCGTGAAGAACGGCACGACTCGATTGTTGCCCGCGACGCGATTTAAATGCGCGCCGTTTTTGCGGTACCGCTTGCTTTTTTTACCCACCCACCAGCGCGACGACCATTATTGCCGTGAAATATAACCGTCGAGCCCGAAGCTTTTTATGGTCAAAAAACGAAAAATAATTCGGTTAAATCGAACCGTGAAATCTAACGCCGAATTCTCGTTCGTTCAAATTAATTCAGTGCTGTCGGGAAGCTTTATTCGTTGTAAGTGTGCACTTCAACGGCTTCGAATATTATTGATTAAAAAAATTAATTAAATCTTGTTTTCCTTTATCGAATTTCATTTTTAATCAATGAGAATAATGAAAATGGAATTTCGGGCTAATTAATTTTGTCGACTTTTAAAATTAATTAACCCACTGCGATTTAATGTTAGCTGCGAGAATAAAGCGTTTATCGCCGGGTATCCGTACCCGGGAATAGTCATTTGCAGAATGCGCCCATCCTGGGGGAAACGAGCATCCGCCGTAAGGCTCGGGAGAGCCGAGTTGATGAAAACACGTCGTCAAAATTATGTCATCGCGATGCACTTCGTATTGCGCGCATTAAAAATACAGCTTTTGTGCGCGAGCGCGAGGGTTAATTAACGCAAAATATCGGAGAAAAGGTCTCTTTACCATCGAGCCCGCTCCCTGGCGACTGGCAATCATCTTCAATCAATGCACATTTTAAACACTCGATGGAGGCAGGCTTTTAAAAAAATATCGGAGAAGTTCCTAAAAAGCTGTTATTTTTCCATTAAAACGTTTCATTATTTTTTTTCCTCGCTGTTTTATCAGAAATGGCGATGTTATTTCCACTTTTGTTTTCCTTTAATTGACTCGAGTATGCGAAAATTAATGGAATACGTTGAAAGGCTTTAAAATGCAGCGATATCGCAATAAATTTCTTTGAATAATAAAGAATTCTTTAAAAATATTGCCCGCGCAATAAATAATTCGTAATGAAAATGAAGAGATTGCGGATGTCTGTATAAATCTAATCTCGGAGTTTATTTTTCTCCACTCCGGACTTTCTATTTGAGGTACACAGCATCCCCGAGGATTCCGAACAATCGACTCGTCCACATGTACTATCGCCAGCGCGATCGATAGTCGTTTCTAAATAAAAGTAATAAAATACGTAGCTGCTACCGGACTATAAAGAAAACGTATAAAATGAGAGTTTATCATACTTCGTGGATTTTTATACTACTTGGCCAATAAATTAGTAATGTACTGAAGGAGGACACCACATGGGAAGTAAATTTTACTAAATAGACCGGTAATTTTTACTGAAGTTTTAGAAATTTTTATATCGATTCTCGATTTTAAATTTAACATTTTATTAGAAAAATTCTATCTGCGTATGCACGTGTTTGACTTTCATTCATCTTACTTTTTAATAAAAATTTATTAGAGATAGATGCTCTTCTAAAAAAAAATAAATCTATGAAATACCATCCATTATAAATTAATAACTATCGACTAATTGTATTTAAATTCAAAGTACAGCTTCGCCGTGAAATCGGTCATCTAATTTCCGCTTCGACAATTTCATTCGTCTCTCAAAAATCCGGCATCCAACAGTGGGTTTCAAACGTCACTTTTTGCTGCAGAAAAAAGCGGCGGCACTTTGATTGTTGGCTGTTAGGCGGTCCTCGCTCGCGAGTGGCACCCGTCCGAAAAAACAAAACACTCGCACTAATGAAACTGACTCGACTGTATATCCCCTTCGTTACTGTTCTTTTCATCAAGCGACCGCCAGGTTTTTCAAAACTCTTTTTTTACTTTCGGTTTAAGGCCAGTTACTTCGGCTAAATGGGATACGCTATTTTTTAGTCTATTCAATAGCGAAGAGCTTTTTCACTTCTAATTGGAATTTTCGAATGATTCCATGTAAAATAAATTTAAAATCCTTTTACTTAAAAATAATGCTCAATTTTTATTCGGTGGCGATTTTTAAAAAATACAGTGATGCAATATTTAAAACGAAATATTAAAATAGAAATTTTAATTTCAATGTTGACTGAAATTTTAATAATAATTTCTGTAAAACTATATGTAATATTACCTTACCGGGCAACCGGTTTGAAAATCACTTATTCAACGATGTATAATTGCTTTCTCCCGAAACGTAATTAGATTTCATGAAATTTAATTCTAAAAGTCGAAATGAAAATTGCATATTGCAGTAAAAGTATAATCGAGTTATTACTGCAGTAACAATCGTTAAACTTTATCGATAAAAATAAGGAATTAATAATGAATATTAACAACAAATATCAAATACCAAAATTAATTATTTCAGTTACACACCTAAATTGCAAAACAAAATCATATATCGTCTCGCTCTCATTCGTCATCAATTTTTTTTTCGAACCACCAAGTCACCGAAACCCCGACTTCGCCTCCATCAAACTTCCACTTCCACTCGACTGTCTCGAGCAAGACAAAAGGCTCGGTCGCTCTCGCCCCGCAACAAAAAAATATCCGCGGCGCAAGAGAAGAAGCAAAAAAATCAAGAGTCGCCGGACGTCACGCGTCCGTCGTGTCACACGTTTGGCCGCACACACCGGGAGGTTGTTCCAGCGGGCTTTGCTGAGTGCCGGAGAGCTTCACGTCGGTCTTCGTTCGGCGAAAGTAGGATGTGCGAACGCGAAAAAAAAAAATAAGCGTCCGCTCGGAGGCAGAGAGAAAAAAAAAGCCGATCGGACGTCCGCTGAAAACGCGACCGAGAGGAGGGGTGCCGGAGCGACGAGTGTAACGCGATATATACGGCGCGCTTTTATTCCAGAGGAGTGCTCTAGTTTGGCCAAAATAAATCGAAATTCTGAGGCTCGTGCATTGATGAACGAGATGAATCGAAATTCCGGGACGCATTTCCTCTGATGACGATTCTGGGAGGACGGCTGACTATATCGGGATGTTACTACTGAGAGTTACTTTCTCTTATATATTCGCGGTGTGCCAGGTTTGGTATTTAGTTTAGATTTAATAAATGAAATAGGAATGTGAAGTTGCAAAAGAAGATGAACGAGATGAATCGAAATTCCGCGACGTATTTTCTCAGATGACGATTCTGAGAGGGTGGCTGACTATATCGGGATGTTACTACTGAGAGTTACTTTCTCTTATATATTCGCGGTGCGCCAACTTTGATAAAATTAAATAATTTTCACAATTTTTTAATAACTATTGTTTTCTCTAGAAAATTGTTAACAACTATATCTACGAATAAACAAGCACAATATCCGCTAATCGAAAATTGATGGCCTACAAATAGTGCGGAAGCCGACAGGAAAAGAAAAATTTCTTCGCCATTCTTTAAAAGCCTTTTTCGAACTTTAAAGCGATGTTCCGGCAACTTTTTGCGTTAACGACAGCCATCTGCTCAGCTCAGAAAACGCGCGTACGGGATTTTAATCGAAGTGTGAATAATAAATGTATTACAGAGGTACCTAAAGCTTTTACGCTGAAAAGAATGTTTAATGGAAGCACTTTGTGGACTCCACTTTTTTTATAATCGTATTAATCACCGACATGTGGTCTTTTTATTGAGAGAACAATTACTACGTTTTTTTTTCTTTTAGACAAAAAAATTGTTTACTACTCATAAAGTTAACCACTTTAAACGGTAGATGGATTAAAAACAAATATTTTCGAATTTCCAATATACACTCTGAGAAATGAATCATAATTTTTTCACATTAAAATGAATTTTAAATTTTTTAAACGGAAAAATGTTTTTTCAATACGAAATAAAAATATGTAAAATAAAAAGAGCAAAGCAATAAAATGTCTTCAACTCGCTTTCATCGTGTAATGGAATAATTAAGCAACGAGATGGTGTAGAAAACAAGTAAGAAAGGCAAAACGAGTCGATAGCGAGTTAGGAAGACAAAGAGAGAAACGAGTCGCGTCGGGGCAAGGTCGAGCGCATCGGCGGAGGCAAAAGCCTCGAAGTGGGCAGAGGGAACGAAGAGGAAAGAGGAGAGAAAAAAAAGAGGGGCGACGGTGGCTCGGAGGGAGAGGCGAACCTCGCGTGCATCCGGTATGAAGCTGCATAATTCAAAGTTCATTACGCGAACTCCTCGCGTTTCTTCGGGGCGAAATTTGGTTCTCCGACGACCTCAATCTTTTTTACTCGTTCTCCTCTCCTCTCCTATCTCTCCTCCCGCCCCCTCCCTTTTTTTTGCTCTCCCATCTTTGTTCCCCGTCTTCTGCCTCCCCTCTTGACTTTTTCCGACTCTCTCCGCGCATTTTCCGCTCTCTCCGCCGTCTTGGATTTACGAGGAACCCCCGGGACTTTATACTGCGTATTTATTAAAGCCGGAGCATACGGCGTAACAAAGTTATGAAACGGGATCTTGCATATTTTTTTGATATAAAACGCGAGTCGCTAAGAGAATTTTTAAAAATTGTTTAATGTTTGAAGTGCGCCCGTTAGAGTTTCACGGGGACGCAGAAGAGAATACTAAATTCAGCTACACGCGCGTTTAAGCCCGCTATATTAATGATTCGTGCATAACATGAATACTCGAGGAAATGAAAACTTGCTTCGAAATGTATGATATGAAATTTTCTTAATTCATGCGAGTTGAAGTTAGTCTATTCTGGAGACTCGTATTATTCAAAATTAACATATCGTTGCAAAATTAATTTTCATCCTCTTTTATTTAATTAATTCAAAGTACTAAGAAGTCGCCAAAATTAGAATTACGTCATGAACTTAATGATTATTTTAAAACTGTTTGTTTATCAAACATTAAATAGACGTTATGTCTCTTACAAAAAGTAAATTAATCCTAATAATTAAATTTATCGTAAAACAAAGATTATTAAAAATACAAATTATTAAGTCCGACTAATCTACTTGCCGACAAACACGTGAGATCCACGTTACATCCACCACACCACGAAAGTTCAACCGAGTGAAAATAGACGCGGCGCGAGGAGCGTCTCATCGCCCATCAAAGGCATCAAAACCGGCGCTTTTTTCTCCGGGAAACGCCGTAACCGCTCTGAGATCCGTCCCCGGGGCGAGCAGCGTCTTTCCTTTCACGCGAGCCTTTCATCCGCGGCGAATGAAATTTTCCGTGGCCCCGGGGCCCGAGTCTTTATCGGATTACCCGTCGGCAGGGGAGCGGGTGGTATCTTTTTTTTCCCTCTCCCCCCTGCGCCGCGCCTCCTTTTGTCGAGTCCTGATTTTGTTTGTCGACAACAGGCGCGAATTAGCCGCGAGGCGCGATGCACTTTGTGAGAAGCGCGACGTCGGGAAATTTTAATGGCTTAATTTTTCGGGCTCCACGGGTCGAGTCGGGCTTTAAATTCGTTTCCGACGTTCGCTAATTAAACTGTTTAATAAAACGAGCTTGGATTTGGAAATGCATTCCGATTTTATTACCTCACGCTTTATTTCATTATTTAGTACACTTATTTAAGAGAAATAGGATGTACTTAAATTATTAATATTTTATTTATTTTGCTGCGAATGAAGTACATTATCAAAGGTGATAAAACGAGAGCAGGATATTGTGAAGAATTTAGAGAATAAATTTGATTGGTTAATCGATAAATATCCGATAGAATTTAATATTTCAATTTTAACTATCAAAGAATTGGATGTTTGTTTAATTATACTTGTGAAATAATAATTAAATTTTCAAATTGTTTAATTTTTCTTAAAAAAGAGAAGTAATTATTTATTTCCGCCAAATGCATTTTAAATAGAAGTACCTAACAAAATTACTTTAAAAACTATTTTTAATTTTCCTCGAAATATAATAACTTCCCTTCAAAATATTTATTTAAAATATAATAAAAAAATGTTTCCGTGACAAGAAAAAGCTTTACCATCATTACTAATAATCGTCAAAACTGGCACACTGCGAAAAGCAAGCGGGTCGTAAACCCAACGAAACCGAAAAGGAGCGGCTCCGTTTGCACGGGATTATTTGACACCTCGCCGCGAAATTGGCGTAGTCGAGCTCGCGGGGAACTAGTTAATTTCAGCGGTGGCGCGCACTAACTTTCGCGTGAATCGCTCGACGACTGTTATCACGGCGGCGAGGAGTTGCCGTGTAAAAAACATAATGTAAGGAAGGAGAGCAGCGAGGTATTTCACGGTCCTTTTTTTTTTCGTAGTCGCCGTGTCGAGCAGCAGCTTAAACAAACATTCTCACGCGCCTTCAGCTTTTATATCAGATTTTTTTTTTATATCACGGACTTGATCTGCTGACGTAGAGGCTGACTCGCCTTATAGGTTGTGACCTTGTGCATACTATTTACGTAGGAGATAACGTAGTAAGTAACCTTTTATTTCACGCACACTTGGCATTGTCGAGCTTTTGCTTTTTTTATAGACCGATCGGTATTATTTGTAATCGAATTACTTTTTTACGTAAGTATTCGATCAATGTGGGGTGATTTGATTTTTACTTTATTTTGGGTCTTATTTATGTTGTGACGAAGTAAAAATTTATTAAATGAATGCAAGATTTTTAGATTACTGAAGATTTAAATATACAAAAATGCTTATAGCATATTTATTTGTTCAATTAGTTATTGTAACTGGATATTTCGTAAAATAAATAGGTTTTTAAGAGCGAACAATTGACGGCTACATAAAAAAATTGTGCCGAAGCCAAGAAGGCCAGAAATAGCAACAACAAGTATGTAAAAAGGAAATGTCAGCGACGACGGTGAAAGATCAACGACCCTTTCGTCGAAAATACCCATCCAAACACTTCTTTTCTTCCCCTCCCAGTCTACACTAAAATGAGATTGTCTGACTAATGTGTGACTCTATTCACTATGTTATCGATCGCACTTTATTTTTATCGAATCAATCAGCATACCGTCCCTTTATTTCCGTACCCTCAAACCTCTATTTCAGTTCAGCGCATCGATTACTGTTACGCGTTTAAAATAAAAAATTCAGCGAACATTGTTTGTCTTTATCTATTCTCGTCTTTCAAACGTTTCATTATTCTCATCGACTCTTTTTTTTCATAATATGCTCACCCATTCTACGGGCCCCGTAGTTTATTATAATTATACTGATATAAGTATTCATGTGCGTGTGTGCATCTAATTACAATTTGTTTAACTTTTTTATTACTAATCACTTTAAAAATAATCTAACGTATCACTAACATGTATAATATATTACCGTTACCCTCTTTTTTGTTCATGGTAATTTAGTTTCTTTTTAAATATTTTATATCGCCTTGGCGTGACGACATGTAAATTCTTTGACGAGTAACCCATGCAGTTATTTTTATTTTTATTCTTATTGGAGACGTATAAATAGTTGTAAAAATCACCTAACTGTAAATTTTATTAATCTGTAATTTATGCACCAAAAAATACACTTTTTTCTTCTTTTTGTTATTCTTAAGTTAAGGGATTAGGACTATGTTACAAAACCTGAATAATTAAAAAAAAAATATTAATATATGATCACACAATGGTAAGAAATAAATGTTTTAATGATAACAGAGTGATATACATTAATATTTCACGATTATTTAAGTTTTCACATATTTGTGACCCCTCAACATAACGATTTCCCTCTTACAAGCATAATTTTAAATAAAAGCGTGTAAATTACGCGTACACAATTTTAAACTTAATGCGTACAATTTTTCTGCACGACCAGCCTTCTTCCACTCGGAATCACTTTTTTACCCCCGTCACGAACGATGCGAGCGTCGTCGCGTTTGTTAATTAAAACAGCGAATCGAGTATCGCGTTTGTTAGTTAATAACGGAAGCGAGCAAGCGGAGGCCGGGGAAAATGGCGCGGCGATAACGGGACGGTGGGAATTCGGGCGCTTTAAGGCGGAAAAGCGTCTTTTCATCGGCGGAGTACAATAACTGCATGGCTTACTCCACTCGGCAGCCGGCCAATTATGCCGCGCGGCTTCAGCCGCTGTGTGTGCGCCGCTATCGCGGGAGGAGGGGGAGAGGAGGGGACGGCTCGGTTCTCTCGCGGAATCAATGAGCCGGCACCCAGTACCCTCCTCCCGCGTGCTCTTTTTGTTTCTACTTCTTTCGTTTATTTATTTCTCGCCGGCTCTTTCGCGGCTCGGTTTAGCTCGGCGACAGCTACGCCGCGCGTTTCACGCGGCTGGTCGGAAGTGCTGCTTTTGTTTTTCGATTTTTCACTCGGCTCCCTTTTTTTCGTTTTTTTTATTCTTTCGGTGTTGGTGTTTCGTTCGATTTTTCAGTTAGTGATGAATCTTTGTTAGAACAGACTTGTACTTTTAGAAGATAGTACTGCATTGCGGAAATGCATATGTGATGGAATAATAATTTATGTCTACAAGAGCGAACATAAAAAAAAGTTAAGCAAAATCACTCTATCATTATGAGAAATAATGTTTGTATTTTCATCAATTTTACTGACGAAATGATATAATACTCTGGAAATTTCTTATATTTATTAGATTTACGTAAATTAATTCTTGCATAACTAAATATTTTTTATCTACAAGAAAAGATAATTGTGAAACATTAATAGATATTTCATTTTGATTATTTCAATTTTTTAAACGTTTGTTTATTCCCATTTGAAATTTGCAAATTTAATCTGCTCCACGTATTTATTTTTAGCTGTATTGATAATTGTGTTGGTTCAATTTACAAAATAAAATAAAACAAAATATTCCAATTGTGCTTTATTTCGCAAAAGATCGAACAATACGTTGGATAAAATACTTTCAAAATTTAAAGTTAAAACAATTGAAATCTTAAAATATTATTTCGTCAGTTAAATTACGTTCACTTTGAAATGCATTTTTATTTACAAAAAAAGTGTTATACTTCAAACCAAAAGAAAACATTTTCCTTTTTAAGAGATACTTACACTAAATTAAAATTCCTAAAAGATAAATTTATTTGAAAGTGAACAAAGTAATGACAACAAAAATTAGTAATAAATAAACAAGCAATAAAGTGCAACCCACAAAAGACGTACAGCGTACAGTCTCGTCGCAAGACGCCGAGAGAAAAGAGAACAAACAAACCCATGACTGCGACGGAAAGCCCAGCTAAGAGAAAAGAGCGAGGGAGTCGCGCATGGTGGATGTGAGCGAAAGTGCAGTCGGAAGCTTTTTTTTTTTAAAGAGAATGGAAACAGAGAAGGCCAGGCGTCGACGAGAGAGACAGAACTTAACCCCCCATCTCCACCAGAGTAAAGACGCAGACAAACAAAAAATAAATAAATAAAAATGAATTCGAAAAGAGAGAAAGAAAGAAAACAAAGCAAAAGGAAGGGGCCAGACGAGTGTGTGTTGGGTGTTACAGATGCGGATTTCTGCTGCGGGATGCGCCGGCCCGGGGACGCGGTCGAGCCTAGCGAATCGGCTAATCGCTCAACTGCCTCGGACGCTGGGGCCGGCGGCCAGGGCAAGGGCCAGTACAAAAACCACTACACGCCGCACCAACACCTCCGCACTCACCTCCGCGGTCCGTCTCTCCCGACCGATACTCTTCTCTCTTCTTCTATCTTTACCTCTGTTTCTCTTTCTTTTTATTTTTATTTTTCATTTTTTTTTTCGTTCTGTTCGATTCAAGACTTGAATTATATTGTACTCTTATTGGCGATGGATTATATTATAGCTTTGAACTTCACCTTAACGTGTCTTACATCTGTTATCTCTGTTTTAAAGTCTGTCTACTTTCTCTTTAAGACTGACGAGTTTTTTCTTGTCATGTGTCCTTCTTTACCGAGTTTACACGAAGTTTGTGTTGTTGCATGAAAAGACGACGTAGTCATGATTCGATTGATTTTAATGTGTACTATACATAGATTAGAAAGTTAACTATATATAGGAGTCGATTGTAATTTAGTAAAATGACATTTATCGTTTGAGTTACTACCGATCAATTTTAAACGTATTCACTGTGAATTGCGTTGTTTTTTCATGCGGTTTGATTTTGCGCAGAGACATGCGACGTTTTCCGGCTCGCGGTACTAGTGCTGTCTGACCAAACCGCGACCCACACCACTGTTTCTCTTTTTTCTCTCGCTTTAATGGCTCTACTGCAGCTGTCCTTTCTCTCTATGCCTATCTCTAGTGTTCTCGCACTTCAGTGTCGTGTTTGAGTTGTAATTTTAAATTACAAACGTTGGTGTTAGCTTATTTGTTGAACTACATTTAGCAGTGAATATTATAGTGTTGTGTCCACGCGTTCACTCAGTGTACTGCGGAAACAATTTCTCACCTAAAATTTTTTCTACGCCTAGATACGACAATCAACATAATTCTTTTTTTAAATCTATGTGGAAAAAATAGAACAATTTCAACAAATCAGTAATTTTTTTTTAATAAATATATAAATTTATGGATTGAACACTTTTTTGTTTATTACAAAAGAACAACTTGAAACAGCCCAAGATTGGGCATATCTTCTTTTACGTCTTCTTCTCAATAAAGAAATGAAATCTATAGGGTATATAAATCTATAGATTCAAAATTCAGACAGCGAAAGCCGCGAGCCCGGAAATCCACGCGTACGTGACGATCGTTTAGTTTACGACGAGGTCGAAAGCTGCGCGAACGAAAATGCGTAATTCGGACGCGCAACTTTCGACCGACTGCAAGTAGTGTTGCCGAGCGAGTCGCTGGCGATTTGGTTCCGGAGAGTTTCGCCCTCGGAATTTTAATTGAATGCACTGCTCTCGTGGTGAAATTTTTTCAGACCGATTGGTATACGCTGATTATAAAAAAAAATTGCTTACTTTTTTATGAAGATCATTGTTTGCGTAAAGAAAACTAAAAAAATTTAGCTGTACAATTATTGGATGTTAATTTATGTTGAATTTCAACACAAGCAATAAGAAAATTCTTTTTTGTTATAAATTTTAAATGTAATACTTTCGTTCAAAAGTATCTTACGTATTTTTCAATACAATGTTTTGTGTACGAAAAAAGTTCATTGTGTCGTATTTTATCTTTAATTGCATTTGTATAATAAATCAACATCCCGAAATTATGCGGCCCGAAATTTTTGCACGCGACGCTTTATTACAATTAATCATGAATCTAAATTATCGTAAGACCAAAAGCTACATAGCTATGTAAATCTTATCAAAAAACATATTTAAATAGTAAAAAATGTTAATTAAGAAAAAAAGCGAAGTAAATAAATTAAGCCTACCTTATTAATGCGCGCAATCTTAAGCGAGAGATCTGGAACTGAAATCAAAGGCGAGATTCCTTCTGCATTTTTTCCTCTTGGTGTCCTGATCGTGCACGCACACGACACGCACATGTACACACCACGGCCACATAATATAATATCGCGAACACCACACCCACACACGGCAGAGGCACAGACTGCAGCCTACACTATTCTTTCCCCTTTTCCGCGGAACGAAATAACATCTATACTGTACAACGCGAGGGTTGCAACACCCTATCAGCCGCGGAGGATCGCGCGTCGCATTCGGCCATCGATCATCCCGTCGTTGGGTGTTACCAGGGCCGCGCGCTCGCTCCATTATTCGCCGGACGCGTACCGATGCACGCGGAATTCGGCCGCTCCGATGAATATTTCATCCCGCGCGCAAATGCGATCGCACATCTGTTAATTTTCATGCCCGCACGATCCACACTCCCACCCACACCCCCTCGTTCTTTTTTTTTGCCCCTCGGAAGATCAAGTGGGTTCGATCTTGAGTCGGTCTCGCATCATCGCCGAGTGTATTCAAATTTATGTACGGTGATTGGAGGACGAAGTTTCGTTGAATAAATCCTTAGACTGATGACGGTGTACAGTATACTTGGGAATGATTTGAATTTCGTTTTATTATAAAGTGTAATAATACGATGACGTTGGATAAAATTATGCTGTTTAGAGATTGCTTGTTCTAGCCGTAATGATAACGTTTAAATATAGCTGTACTGGAATATACACATTGGGTGTTTTATCGAATTTTAATTTGTTACCTCACTTGTTTGATTGATGATATAAAAAATAGAATAGAACATGGGGTAAAATAATCGTCGAGGGTTACATTCGTTGTATATTTTTGAAATAGAAGTCAAAAGGAAACGAAAAACTTGACACTGTTTAATGTTATAGATTTAGATTACATTTAAATAGCTCGTAGAAACAATTATCTGCGGCTCAATAAATGACGCTAGAAGTATTCGAAAGAATAAGTAAGAAAATCTACTTTTAGATCTATAGTGTTTATTGCATTTATTGGGCTGGTCTGCTAGTTCAATAAAATTAGATCTTAATAATGTACCTTAATTCTTGGAACGAAATAGATTGACATTTGTACGTAGTTTACGTAAAAATTATGTAGTTTTCCCGCTGTAAATTTCGCATCATCATCCACCACATTCGCCCATCGCTGTCATGCTGGAAAATAAATAAATAAAATGGTTTATACTTTGTATAACTATTCAGCGAATGAAAAAAATTGAAGACTTAATTTAGTAACAGTTCAACTTTTATTTACTAATTGGCAAGTCAAATTGAAATTGTACATTAATTTAAAAACGTATGTACTTTTCAAACGCTGGAAATCTTAAGCTGAAATGCTAAATTTGAATTTAGTAACTCTAGCTAAAGGAGATGGAAAAAATAATGGTTAGAGATTTACCCTATCGACGTCGATTTTTTCTTTATTTCAAAATCAAAACAATTTATTCTATGCCTCGAAAAAATTACTTTGTGGCATTTTTAAAAAAATCTCTTGTTTATTTAAAGTCGATGTTAATAAAGTAGATCTCTTATCATGAGTATCAACTTTCATTAATCTACAAAGTACAAAAGCCCAAGGAATTAAAAAATAATTATTTATTTATGCAAATCCATTATGCAAAACGAAATTTCTCAAACAATATTCGCTTACTGCACTGTATGAGAAATACTACCCCCGTCGCTCCGAAACAAATGAGTCATTCATCGAGAATAAAATGCCACTAGCAATGAAAAACCGACAAGGTAGCCCCAACTCCATTTATAATTGCATTCCATTCCATAGAATCGAGAAAGCTCTCCACTCCTACACTCGCCAGTGACGTTCTCACCTCCTCCTCGAAAAAGAAAGCAAAATCCACAAAAAAAAACCTTCGCCTTCGAAAAAAAAAATTCACCCCGCATCCATACAGCGGAACAGTCTATCCACGCGTCCATCCATCCACCCGTAGGAAGTCACGTTTTCTTTTTAGCGGCGCGTGGATGTTAATTGAGTCGCGAGGGGAGCGAGGTAGTCGCCGATAGCCGCGGCCGAATTCGCGGTCGCCCGGTTGATTTCCAGACGCAGCATGCGCGCGCGCCACACTCACGAGTCCGCCTAGTGCTTGCGCCTGGGATTTTCGGCGTCGCTGCTCGTTTCGCTGCCACCTCTCTATATTCTCGCTATGTGTGTGCGTGCTAGTCGAGCTGGGCCGCTGCGCCGCATTCCAGCTGCACTCGCGTCGAACCTTGGAATTTTCGACGCTGCTGTCCCATTATCTTTAAGCTTTAATTAAAATCCATCGCGATGCGCTTCGAGCGAGCGGTTGAATATTTTGAGCTCGAGCGCTGATGTTTATTGTGTTGAAATTATTTTCACTTTTTTCATATTTAATTTTTATGTGTTTATTTTTTTTTATTTTTTATTTGTCACTGATTTAAAGTAAATTTTCCGATTTAAATAAATACCTAAGTAATTAGGTTCGATTAAACCGTATTGTGCAGTACAATAATTACTGTAGTCTTTTATACTAATGAGAGGAAAATAATTTCATATTTAGTATTAGAAACTAGTAAATTTTTAATTCTTATATAAATATTTAAAAATGTATTATAGTTACTGTACTATTTTTTGTGATATTTATAGTTTGTCCTCGCTGGTAATTTATTTTTAATGCAATATTTTTGCATCCAGTAGTGAATTTTAAAATGAATACATTAAAATTACTTCATTCGCTGAAAAATTTAGCAGCTTATTTTAGTCCTTTTTCAGTTGAACTAAGTGAATAAAACATTTATAAGCACAGAATTTGCAATATTGAAGAATCCAAGGTTCGTCCGTGAATTATAAATAACTGCTTCTAGTGCGTAGTGAAAGCCGTGCGCATATTAAAGCACTTATTATTTTGAATTCATTTGTGAATTGTTTCTTTGTTAATAACCTCTGGAGTTACGTGTTTCAATAATTTGAATTGCTAAGAGTTACTATAGCTATGCTTGACTGTTCCACTTTAGTTTAAATCAACTTATTAGTCAAAAATAAAGAATTAATAATACAATGTGCACTAATTTATTCACACATTCTGTAATTTTGGTAAGTCACAAAGTTGTACGCTTTATGAAATAATGTGCTTTTTACTTGAAGACGTCAACATTATATCGATCGCTGTAAGAACGAGACGCCAGATTGATATCTGGATATCATTACTGTAACTGTTTGAAATTTGTATTCAATTTCAATTTGACATGTTTTACGTGTTGACGTCAACGTTTTGTTGCGAGCTTCCTGTTTCCACTTGTCGACTGTACGTTTTTTTATCTATTTTTTTTATTGGAAATTATGGGGAGAGGTGGAAAAACAAGATTTACATGAGTTGCATTGCGATCTGTTTCAGGAACCTTGACCGTTAACGTAAGTGTGCTGTTGCTGAGTCTCGCATCCCCGGACGAGTCAAGCTTGGTAATTAACATTCCTACTTGTTATAGCCAATAGTCACCTAGTAACATTCATTCTTTAAAAAAAGAAACTAAAAACTTAGTAACTTTTTTTTCTTTTGCTATTGCTAAAATTTATTAGGATATTCTTTGATGAAAATCGAGTTTCACTTAATATTGACTTATACTACTTACATTAATTTGCTACTTAGTGCGGGTTTGAAGTGTTATGATGCGTTCAAGGGGTATTTTTTTTTCTTTTGCTATTGCTAACATTTATTTATTGTATTGTATTTATCAGTTATGATTTTCTTTTGCGTTATTAAAGTTCCTTTTAATATAGAAAACAGTTAGTAGGATATTCTTTCACGAGAATCAAGTTTCACTTAATATTGACTTGTACTACTTTTTAATTTATTTTTCAGTAGAGTAGTATTGTTAAAAGTATAAAGCTTTATGCACAGTTATTCATCGAAATATGATTAACACTAAAAGTGATGACAAAATAATTCTTGCAGAAATCGCTTAATTTGCGCACTAATTGCATAATTGTCAATAACACAGTTTTTAATCTTACAATTTTCTTTAATTTTACAATACTTGTATTTTAAAAAATACTTGTAAGTAACAATACATCGTAGAAACGACAAAAATTATTTTCACGTTGTATTTTTTTACCTACTTAAAAAAAAAGGGAGAAGAAGAATAGCAAATAATTATTTAGAACAACTTCAGCTGAAAAAACCGTTCGCGTGACATGAGCGCCAGGCGAAAACCGACAATCCCTCGGAGATTAGCGTGACGTCACGTACGCGGGGTTCCCGTGGGCCGCGCCGCGGTGCTTTTTGCATTTTGAAGGAGGTCCGAGGCCGCGAAAGCTCCGCAATTAGCCGGGCAAGATACAGCACTCGCGAAAGTTGAACGGGGAAAAAAGGAGAGTGGGAGAGGGGCGTAAGGGAGGAACGCGGAGCGAGAGAAAAAGGCTCGCGCCGCACCGAAGGCGAAGAGGGATTTGAAAAAGTCGGACGTCCTTACCGACTTACTTTCGCATTCTCCGCGGAGACGAAAGCTCATTTAACTTTACTGCACTTTTCGATAACTCGAAATTTCAGGGGCGTAAGTTATTTTACAGATGAGCTTCGGGATTGTTCCATTTTTCGTACGCCGTAAAGCATCGATAAGAACTTGCTTCGCGCTGGCTTTTATCTTATTTGTACTAGAATTTGTCTTTGAATAAAAATTGGAGCAATAAGGAAGTTAGGCCTAATACTTTGGACTGATAATTTTCGAAGTCACGTATTTTAAATGTATAGTGTAAATTCTAAGTCCGCTATTTATCTGTAAAAGTTTTGTTTTTTTTTCATGATGTTATAGTAGAAAGTTTGAAGTTAAAAATTAAATTTCGAGAAAGCATACTTTATTTTCTTATAAAAAACATTGTGAAATGTTTATTTAATTTCTGTGTAATAATTCTTTTATTTACTAAAATATTTTCGGAGTAACAAATGCAATGTCATGGAATAAATAAACATTCGTTTAGTAATAAACGATATTAGTAACTTCAACGGAATATTATTTTAAAAGGTGCAAAGTAAATATATTTCTTTGAGTCAATTAAATAATTCTTGGAAACAAGATACACTTAATTGCAAAAATTAATATAATTGATTCAAAGACTTATTTATTTTGCAACCCTTTCAAGAAATATAGATGAAATTACTAATTTTTTTAATGTGAAAATAAAGTAAAACAATATTAACCGCTTAAATTCGTAAAAAAAAAACAAACTCAAACATATCCCGCTTCTTCAGTACGAATGCACGATAAAAGCTTTCCTCGGTTAGACCCTTCAAAGTAAAATCTCAACTCACCGTCCGCGTGTCGTTAATCCAAGAAACAAAGAAACACAGCCGAGGCGGCTCGAAAAATCGCGGGCCCGACAAATCACGCGGCTCCCTCATCAATAATGCATAAAAGCAACTCGCCGGGGGCATCTTTATGCAACAGCCCGCCCCCCGCGTCGCGCCCTGAAAGCTCGTTCCGGCTCTTGTACATTCGAGGGGCGCGCGTCGCGATTTCCGGAAACGCGCCTCGCGGCCGACTTTGATTACGCGAGAGCGACGCCTCGGCGTCCCGGGGCTCTCGGGTTTCGCGAGGGCCTTTCGCCGGGGCGCTCATTGCATTAGAGCACGCCGCGCACGCGATGCGCCGCTGCCTCTCATTAAGGCTCCCTCGGCGGCTGCGCCTCCCGTTCAATGTCGCGATAAGTGACGGGCGCGTTTCTTTTATTTTGTCTCGCGGCCACTTGGGCTGGTTGAAGTTGTTCGTTCGCGGGAGAGGTGATAACGATTGTTTTCACGAAAGGAAGGAAGAACAATTGTTCTGCAGTTGTGGTGCACTGAAAATTAGGAAATTAGTATGTTGGGAAAATTTGACTAGCAAAGTTTATAATATAGTTCACCGTAGAATTTTCACCGTAAAATCTCTGTAATTTTTATCAGAATCGTTCATGATTGGTAGATATATTTTTGAAAAAGTTTTTTTCTCGTCCCAGAGCTTTTCCTATGAAAATTATAGAGCTTTATATAAAAATGGTTGAATCATTTGTATAAAAATTGCAGAGCTTTTTGCCTATGTGAATCTCTTCAACGACTAAGACAAAGATAGAAGTCTACATATACAAATAAATAATATTCAAAAAAATGTTTACAAAATATTATATTTCACCAAAATAAGTACCTTTTATAATGATTATTATTTTAGTTGTAGAAATTATGTTTAGTATAAATTATTCGAGCATTTATTTATTGCAAAAGCTTTTCCGATAATTAAAAGATTGGCATTTTTTATACAAATCAAAACTGTTCGTCACTCTCATAAAGCAATGTTACGAATAAAACAATATTTTTCTACTAGTACTAAATAACTGAATTTTTCTCATCTACCAAAATAATCGATCGGTAATCCTGCTGGAAATCGTCTACTTTCCTTCCATCAATGAAACGATTATTACCAATATATTTCGCTCGTTCAATGGACACCTTGGGAAATAACCAACTTAATTGATTGCTCGAAAAAATATCGTTTCACCGACGGGAGAAAACAGTCGATATCCGGCGGAGAAGTAAAGTCGCGTAGGAATCCATGCAAAAGTTAAATAACGTCTCCGATGCTATGCCCCGCAGAAATACGAGGTGGAGTTCCTGCTGCAGCAGCAGTGGTACGACCCGCGACTACGCTACAGCAACAGATCGCGCTACGAATTCCTGAACGCGATCCACCATCACAACGACATCTGGCTCCCGGACACGTACTTCATCATGCACGGCGACTTCAAGGATCCACTCATACCGGTCCACTTCGCCCTGCGCATCTACCGCAACGGCACCGTCAACTACCTTATGCGGTATTCACCACGTTTTCTCGTCCCTTGTTTTCCCAGAGGCTTGACTTCTTTTTGCCGAGAGAGAGAGGGGAATAGATTTTTCTCGTGTTTAGAGGGGATTCATTTTTTATAGTTTATTAGCAATGATAGGCGAGTTTTAAGTTACTTTTACGATGTGTCCGAGAGATTTTCTTTTTATTTAACGTTTCTAAAAGTTATATTATATTTGTAAGTTATATTTTTTTGTTAAATTCAATTTTAGATCGTATTATTATCTTATTATAAATATTAGGGCACTTTTTATAAAATTCAAGTTTCACTTAATATTGACTTGTACTACTTGCACCTTAAATTGACTACTGAAAGTGTGGATTTGAAGATACTTTTACGATGTTTTTTGTTATTTAACTACTCATTAGTATTGGAGATATTATTTTGTTAAGGTATTCTTTTATGAAAATTGTGTTTCACTTAATATTGACTTATACTACTTACATTAATTTGCTACTTAGTGCGTGTTTGAAGTTTTATGATGCGTTCAAGGGGTATTTTTTTTCTTTGCTATTGCTAAAATTTATTAGGATATTCTTTGATGAAAATCAAGTTTCACTTAATATTGACTTGTACTACTTGTAACTTAAATTTTTTTTACTTAAAGTGCACTGCAACTATTTAATTAAAGTTTATTACAAAATAACGATCATAATGAATCTTAAGTTCACTGTAATTAACGATGTAACTTAAAAATTTAAGAATGGTGCTTGAAAAGTTCTGTAATCTGATAATTCGTAATTCTATCTTTCCCTTTCTTATCCTTTCTTGTATTAGATTTCTTTGGGCTTACTGCTTCCTTTTGGATGATTTATTTCGATTGGCTTCGTGCTGCACGACACGAAGAGTCTTTTCTTTCTCCCAAAATTTCATATTGGATTCTATTTCCTGTACGCCCTGTTTTCTCCTCTCATTGATTTTTCTCGCGTGAAATTTTTCTATCGTACACCGCTATCGTAATTTTCCAAAATATATTTTGCCATAAAGCACGAAATTTCTTTACTTCATTTTTATAAGTAACATTAAACATACGTAAAGTCGAATTATTGATAAACATAACAGGAACAGTGTAACATTATTTTTTGTTAAAATTTTGTCATCGTTATTTAAAATGCTTTTATGAAATTTTATCAATACTCCATTTAAATTTTCCATGTTTTGATCACTAGGTACATAAATACTGGAATAATTAAAAACAAATCGATCAACTTGCACAATGGTACTTTCAGTCCAATTGATAAATAACGCTACCATTTAAGAAAAAATCTATACGTAAACCTAATTTCTCGGATTTGTGAAAAAAGAAGGGGGAGGGTAGGGCAACCCGCACATTATTTGTCCCGGAGTAAATACCCAATTTCGCCAAGAATACACCGGGGCGAATTTATTCCCTATATAAGACCCTCACGTATCTCTCTGTAACGGCCGAATGCAAGGCACAACTGGGCCGTTATATCGCGGGCGCCATTGAGCGGGGGGGCGCCCCGGGAGATGATAAATCGCCGAGCTCTGAGAGGCTTCGTGCTTTGTTGCAGGCGGCACCTCATCCTCTCGTGCCAAGGCAGGCTCAACATATTCCCCTTCGACGACCCACTGTGTTCATTCGCCATTGAGAGCAGTAAGTACACCGCCGAACGGTCCAGCTGGACTGCGCCCGTAAAGAAACGAATCTAGGCTACCGGACTGGGGGACGGGGGGGCGGACGGTCTGGTGGAAACGCCGTCTCTTTTGGCAAGGCCCCGCGTACTCGTTACGTATACGCGCGCTCGCGAGGGGACGCGCGGCGACCGTGCATTACGCTTTATTGCGCGCCTTTTTTTATCGCCTCGCTAAGATGCTTTTCGCGAGCGACGAGCTTTCTTTTTTGAGCGAAGCTAATGGTAAGGTGTTGAGAGACGAGTTGGAGAATAAAGTGAAATTAAGTTTTTAAGAGTACATTGTACGATGTCGGATATTTGTTATTTTCAATTTTCAGTTTAATTTATATACAAATAAGTGTATTTAAATGTGGGTTATTTTTAAATGTAAATACGATTTTATCGAATATTTAAAATCTCCATTTTAATCACACTTTTCTCACTATTTTGTTTTCAGAAAATTTTTGAATAAGCAATAAATTGGAATATAACATTGTTATTTTTTGATATTTGACATATAACGTAAAAAATTCCGCGTCAATCTCTAAGCTTTCCATACTGTGCTCTCGCAGTGTTGCTTTTGAAGATAAGAAAAGTAAATAAAGCAAAACAATACCACCCTTTGAAGTTTGTTTTTTTGAAAAAGAAACATTTACTATCTCTATTTACTTGAACACAGAATGATTGAACTAAAAAGAACAAAAACTTTCGTACCCCAGTAAATATCGATTTCTTCATATTCGAAAAAATTTACTTTTTTCCCCAACTACATCTATAAAACTTCGTCTTTTTTACAAAAAAAAAACTTTTTCAATGAACAATAATTACGAAGCACTAAAAGCTTTCGCGGGCGAAAGCTCACTGTCTGAAAGTAACGAAAATTAAATTCTCGCCCGAGAGGTAGTCGCCGCGGTCAGACAGGTTACCAAGCGATTTAATTTCCTCGTCGGAGGTAAAATCCTCAGCTGCGCGTCCCGTCGCGCAAGCCATTATCGTTACACGCCGGCCACGCGCAAACCGTTCCATTAAGGTGGCGAGCCGCGCGCTCACCTCCGAATCGACGGAAAAAAAATAAAAAAAAAAATTCGAGCAACCTGTTCTTTTGCAGTATCCTACGAGCAGACGGCGATCACGTACGTGTGGAAGAACGACGAGGACACGCTGCGCAAGAGTCCGAGTCTGACCACCCTGAACGCATACCTCATACAGAACCAGACAATCACGTGTCCCATCAAAGCCAGCTGGCGGGGTGAGTACTGCGGGAAGCCACGGGCTCTCTCTCGTTTCCTCTCCTATCTGTTTTTCTTTCTCTCATTCTTTCTTCCATTGTTTTCCCATCGATACCTTCGATGTTCTTACGTACTCTTGCGTCCTATGTATTATATTATCCTATTCTTTTTTTGACAGATTTTCGTTTTTTTTTCTTTTTGTTTCTTTTGGACTTACACAGTATGAGAGTTTATCTTATTGACTTCTCTTTGATGTACATACTGGGCGCACCATATCGACTTTTCTTCTCTTTTTTATCGAGCGGTTCGATTAATATATAGCTGTGTATGGGTTTTTTAGTGTGTAGGTGTCCCGAGGAAAGTGGGTTTTCAATCAGCGGAAGTGCCGATTGCGTACTTAACCTCAATTTATTCGCTCCTTTTTGACCTAAATAAACTTTCGACATTCTGCGCTATAGCGCGCAAACGGTGCTTAATTGTCAAAGCCGAGATTTAATAGACTTTACGCCCCGCTTCCAAATCCTCTCTTTTTTTTATACACTCCACCGGTAAATTCGTTCTACGGCGCCGAGTAGTTTCAGAATTTATTTCGGCTTAACCGTAAATTTTTCTACCGCAATAACGTTAAAATATTTACGAAAAATAAATGGTGTCCTCTTTAACCTAGAGTATTTTTTCGCTGATTGAAAACCGACTGGTTTCTATTGATTTTATATGCTCGTATTAGGAATATCTATTTATTTTAAAAACATTACTACGTGATTAGTAATCTTTGGAATTAGTGATCTCTTAACAAAAATTACCAAGAAGTATTGTAAAAATTACTGCAATTATAGAAAAGTTACAACAATATTTGTGTAACTTACTGCAATATTTGTGGTAATTTTTACGTTATTGTCAGTAATTTTTACCAAATAGATCACTTGACCCTAAAATTACTGAACGCACAGTAATTTTGGCGAAAAAAGTGCTAGTAATTTTTGTCGAACCAATCAATTCGTGCACGTATCATCATAATCTCGATCAATTTTCACGGATTGCAATATTGAACTAACAGTCGCGCCTCGCAGGAAAAAAAGTATGCGACAGCAGAAAAAAAAGAGCAAGAGACGCGCGCTATACTCCCTATAATCAATAAAAAAAAAAAACTCGCCGGGAAAAAATAGACCACGCAAAGAGCGGCTGATTTAAATTCAGACGACGGAGCGACGCTGCGCGCGAGGCATCGAAATTACCGTATTTTCGCATCTCCGATGATTCCGCCGCCTCTGCCAACTTTAATTTCGAGCTTCGCGCCGCGCGACCGCGCAAGCCTCGACTGTGTAAAAAGCGCCGGACACGGGCAATTAAAGCGCGAAAAAAATCGAGATACTGTCATGCGCGCGACGTTCGATTCTCTGACTTTTTTACTATTTTTTGGCCATTTGGAGCGCAATTTTGACGACGTTATTTTGTGAAATGCAGAAATGAAATTTTTCATTTTTAATTGAATTTTTTTGCCGATGCAAAATCAAACGATACGAATAAAGACGATTCTAGTTTATAAAAGACTTTAAAGGCAGTACGATTTTTATTACGAAATCTAGAAAGATTTACAAAAAGAATTGAACAATGTCTATAATTTTTAATATTTTTTCGGAAATTTTGCACAGTCGATGGCGATGTTAATAATACATTTTTTTAAATTTAAAAAAGAATCAAAACAAATCTAATAATTGACAAGAATTAACCATCACAAATGCAGGTGTAGCTACTTTTTGTGTAAAAACACCCTTAGATCTGTCGAGTAACACCCCACATGCGAGTGTTTGTTTTTCTGATAAAGCACCAAATCTTACTTAGCTTCTGGCGGTAGTGTTAACGAAGTGACGTTTGCGATGGCAAATGTCCAATTTCCATATTTGCATGCTCTTAGGCTAAGGTAAGTTGAGACGCTAAGCAACAGATACGAGTAATGGAAGATGCTTGAAAGTCGAAGTAATAATGACAAATAATATAACAATAAAATATATTCATGCATCGGCGCTGCGCAAGTATGAAGCGTTTGCTTGTTTTGTGGAATGCATTTTTTTTTCTTAGATGTTGCATCCCCCGCCCCGTTGAGCCCATCTTACCCCTATTTTTATGTCGAACATACACAATCGAACATTACATCAGCCCCTCAAGACTGTTAGGATTTTTGCATGCGCGGGGAGAAATATTCCTCTTGTTCTCTTCATTTTTTGTTTATCCTATTGTGCCATTACTGACTTGGGTATGTACGTCGATAATGGATCGGAAAAAACGGGGAATAAAGAGAACAGAGCCTTTAGCGTGTAAAAAATTTACATAGATACAGACAAATGTAGGGGATTCATGAACAAAAATATGTTTTATAACTCGAGAAATAACAAAGAATTCATAAGTACAAAATACTACTTTTGTTCTTTATTCTTGTAATTTAAAATCTTTTCACAGATACCGAATTTCCTTAGTCGATAAAATCATAAACAATTGTATCGAAAAAATATTACGGTCTGCAGTCCGGAGTACATTATTTAGGAAATAATTGAAAGAAAACAAGAATGGGAATTAATGCTAGTACATTAATGCTAGTTCTCTATTATTGTTGCAGAGCTTTTAATACTATTCTAATAAAAAGTCACCACTTCTATTATTTATCGAACTCATACCTTTATTTATCTGCAAAACAGTTTACAAAACTGTTAATTTTTACTATGCAATTGAAAGCAATGAAGCTATAGTTTAAGAAAAAATATTAAATTATCTAAACTCAATAAATAGTCCACTCGAAAATTTTATTCACGAATTTTCAGGTTATCGCAGAGTTGCCCCAAATAATTTACCCAATATATATTTATCAAAGGGCCACGAAAATATTTTCAAGAATGCAGCATGTCGCGGAATGAAGTTTAGTTTTTTTTCCACTAGATGTAATGTTTATTGGTATTTGTGTATCTTTTTTCTGGATCAATTAGAAGTAGTAGAAAAGTTTTTGCACTAGATCACTAGAGATTGGCAATCTTGGTCTCTGTCTCGCTTGACGATTGATGAAATGAAAAAGCTCGCTGTGGTTTCCATATCGCGGCGAGGCATTGTTTTTGCGTTATTACGCGAAATCGAAAGAAAATTGTTCACATTATACTTTTGTTTTTAATTAATTGATTGGCGATAATTAGAAAACAAAGATCTATGCATAAGAAATATAAATTGCGTGGAAAAAGAGAGATTATTTAAGATATCAAGGGCAACTTAAGAAAAGCAAATTGTACACAATAAAATAAAAGGAGCTCTTGAAGACCTGCGCCAAAAATTTTCAACAAGATTTTAAATATTATTCAACAATATTATTGCATTAAAACACAATTCATTTTTCATAATAACAGTAATAGTTCATTAATTTTTAGATATTATTTTATTTGACATTTTACATTTGAAAAGTATCAATAAATCATGCATTCACTCTTTAGATGTAACTACTATTAAAGAATCAAAAAATCCTTAGCTGTAGTACAACAAATTTTACTTATTTTGCAATCTTTTAATATTAGGCTAGATCTTTATATCATTATACGATTTCCTAATATTCATTCGCAGTACATACAAGTATTTGTAATAAAAGTCATTACATCAACGTTATGTAAATAAATTGATTGTATAAAAAATACGACAAATTGCTTTATTATTGTAAATAATGTTCATGTATATATGTGTAATCTGACAATCTTTTTACATGCATTCAGTACGTGAAAATATACTAAAAGTTATATAAAAAAAAAGATTCATTTTTACTAATTGTTCATCAAAGCCAATTAACTTTACATGTTCAAAGTTTAAAAATATAATAATGGTACTGTGGATGTAATATTAATTTAATAAGATATGGATAGTCAAACCCATAGCTACAATTATTTTAAAATTAACTTTCGATTGTTTACTAACATTTTTACAATTTCAACTAACTGCACGAATTCCAATATTTCGCTAATAACGATTTTGTTACAAGAATAACTAAACAATTAACATTTTTATTTAGATCATTAATTAATAAATCACTGCACTATTTTACAGGAATTTACAGATACAATCTAATTGATTACTTTTAACTAACAAAATATAGAAACCGCGTTGTGATAGAAAGAATGTAGTACAATAAACACGCTTAAAATTTCTTTGAATATTTAACATTTTCATATAAAAGGATATTTATTTTATGTATAGACAAGTCTATTCTCACCAAAATTAATTTAAAGAACAGTAGTAACAGTCTAGTTTAGCTTTTGCAGTAATTTGATTAGACTCAATAACACAATTTTGGCATATAAAATCAACATATTTTTTCTCATTTTTCTTAGAAAAATTAGTCATCAATTTTAACGATAAAAAATTAAAAAATCATTATTTATTACCGTATACAAAAAAGATTCAAAATTAAACAAAAACTACAAATTATTCATCACTAGCCCGAAAAAGTATTACTCGCGAACTTACGCGAACCGAAAAACAGCCGCTAAATTCTCGTCTGTACCAGTAAATCAAAAAAAGGAAAAATCACCGAAACGCTGAGCCGCGCGAGCGATTGGTGACCATATCGACGGCTTGTGTGCGCTTGGTCTAGCTCGGGCAGTTTTTTTTTTGTAGGGCACGATGCTCTCTCGCCACAGAACCTTCTTTTATCTTCTAGCCTATGTACTTCTTTTTGTTTTACCTCTCATACATCCACTTCTCGGAGGTCGAGGCGCGTCGCGGCGTTTCGAGGCTACCACCCACCTACGTATATACATGCGTACGGCATTGCGATCGTGTGAGGGCGCGGGAAAAGGGAGCGCGCGCTCGGCTTCCGGGAAGCCCCCCGCTCACGAACACCCGCCGACGTTTGAAACTTTGGCACTATGGGCATTTGAGTCGGAAGTGACGCGAGGATGAGTAACGCGGCTGTATTCTCAAGCGCTCTCGAGCTGCTCTCGAGCTTTCATCTCGTTTAGCTTTTCTCGATCGTCTGTTATGAAGTAACTTTTTTTTTTCGAAAAATATACTTGAGAATACGTCGAGAAATTCATTTTGACGCTTTAGATGTGCTCGTGGTTCGTTTTAGAGGGAGTGTAAATAAAAAGATAAAATTATATTTTGTATTATTGAAGTAAAAGTGAACTTTAAGTCGAGAGCTGTTTAAATTTGAACGTATATGAACTACTGTCGAAAATTAAAAACAACACATTATACATTTTTTTCATTTTTTATGTCTTTAACGGTCGTGACTGTATTAAAATCTAAAGATTTATCGAGAAGTCCAGAAAGATGAAAGGGGTTTGAAAAATATGTTAGTGGTTTGTAAAATCTATCAAGACTCAAAATTTTATAATAAAAATTCTATTTTGAATATTAAAGTATATTAAAAAATGACACATTAAGTTTTTATTATTTAGGTTTTAATTATAGTCTTCATAGCAATCTTTCCAATATACTAAATTACTTACGTGAATTTTAAAACCGCACTTATAAATGTCAAATGCTATTATTTCAATGGTAAAGAAAATGATTCAACCTCGCGTCAATTCCGCATTAAAATTTCAATGTAGTTAGTAGATTCTGATAAACAATTAGCAAGCCATGTAAATTGTAACTCTAGCCCTAAGTACATCGTTAAAATGAAATAAAAATTCAAACCAACGGACTTTAATCGCTTTGAGAGCTATCATAATAAGAGAGAAAAAAAACAATCCCGCGATTGGTAAGGAACGCTTGAGCAAAACCAAAAGAGATAAAAAAAAAGTTTGAAATTCGAAAAACCCATGTGTACCAGAGGAATACGTAGGCAGATCGTGGCTGTTCTGTTTGCAGCCGATGGGCAGCTGATCGTCGACTACGAGGACGAGTACGATGATTTCGGGGACTCAAAGTGCTCGCTGTGCCAGCGCAGGTTTGAGGAGCAAGGTAAACGAACAAAACGACTCTCTAAGCATTGTGTGAACTCATGGCTTTTGGGGGAAGTCGCGCGCCCATCCACCACGGTGATGCCCAGCTCCCCCCGTTGTCGAGGCGATGTGCGACTAACCAGTTTTTTTTTGTTGTTTTTGAGTGAGCGTGAGAGACGGGACCAAGCTTACCAAAGTGAGCCGTGAGAGATCGGTCCACGGCGATCTTCAATTTTTTTTTTCTCATTAGAAACCTTTTTTAGCTGTTGCTTTTATTTTTAAAACCTTTCTTTACTTTTTCGTTTGGTTCTTGTTATATTATGTTTCTTTTAGTTACGAATTCTTGTGAGCTGACTAATCGATGCTGCATGGTTAGTGAATTGGTGTTTTAATAAGTACAAAAGAATCAGTTACGTGCAATTAATACATGTCTTTCGCACGCCCGTGAGTAAAGTGCAGCTTTTCGTGCGAGAAGTGAGGATTCTTGTATTCGTGCGTAAAGTTGAGTTTTACGCACGTATTTAAAGAAATTCGCTTTACGCACGGAAGACTGTACTGTAAGTAAATACGTCAAACGGGGATGCGAGCAAAATTAACATATGTACCTCGTGCGTGAAATAGCACTTTACGCACTTATTATCTCAAGTTATACTGCTAAAGCACTGCTTTGATAATCTACATTTGTAAAATAAAATAAATAAAATTTATAAATTTTAAACTGACATAACTTACAAGAATTTGTACTACATTTATTTTTAACAAATAAAATAACTAAAACCTAAAGGCTTTTTCAAAATAAACGGAAAAATTGAAAAGGTCTTTAATCTTTAATTTTTACTTAACACTGCAAAGCTAACAAAACCATTAAAATACCTTATTACCTTGAATTTAAAAAATTACGAAATTACATCATTAAATTAGGTACAGCGTACAAAAAAAGATCGGAAACTAATTAATGAAGTGTGGACACTTCAGCGCTGACGTCTGCGTTGCGGTTAAAACATAATTAGCGGCGTAACGCACTCTGCTCGCGGGTCGACGAAAACAATATGAAATCGTAATAAGGAGTGTGGGCGCAGGCCGGACGAGTGCGCGCGACAGGCTATTGACGCGCGGCCCTTGAGCGAATTATATACGACGCATTTGCCCGACGAGATATAGCCGCTTCAGTTTGGACGTTAATGTACTGTTAATATTGACTGTTTATCCCGTCACTCCACCCCTCCACCCCTCCACCGACCCCACCACACTGTAGATTCGATGTAATTGATGTTAAACGTTTATTAGTTTGGTCTCTTTTTTATCGAGCATATTTGTGGGCCACCGAAGGGTTTACACCCCCGAGAAATGTACACTGAGCTTTTTTCCGTACGACCCTTGTACCATTTGATCCCGAGGAGTTTGTTTCGGTAAAGGCGATATTTTCTTGAGTAGATTTTTTTAGAATTGTTTCTTACTGACAGTTGAGTTACACAGTTGTTGATGCATGCGCTGATTATTACTGCAGAACGCAAAGTAAACATTTTTAGAGGTGACAAAGTTAGAACAAAAAACAGTATGTCATGGGAACAATAAACGCTTCCGTCAGTGTCTGTGAAAGCTAAGTGAATTTTCACCATTACTTTTTTTTTAATAAAAAATGAAATAGTGCGAGGCGCTTTTAATTACAAATTCTTTTTTATTATGGAATTTTCTGAAAGAGGTACTTGTAAAGCCTCAACCGGATGGATATCAAAGAGAGCTGATTGCCTGTGTAAAGTATTAAACCTTTGAATATAGTTTCATTTAAATAGGCGTTTTTATTTTCTCCTCCTCGTAGCTCAAATAACTTGAAACTTTCTTTGAATATCCAATTTCAATTTTAACAAATTTATTCAAAGTAAATTATTCTAAAGAACTGTCCCTTTTTAATTAAAACATTGCATTTACAAAGAAACCCATAAAAATAAAACATATCTAATGCAACCGTAAATTAATTTTCCTTGGAATTCGTAAACTACTACTGCGCAGACAGCGCCGTAGGGGTCTTTAGCCTAATTCAAAATTCCAATCGAATGATTAACAATGAATAATGTTACGCCCCGTCGTAAGCTTAACATGTTCATTGCGCCGATGTTAATTCACCGACTGTCTGGCTTACAATCAACAGCGTGCAACCAAACCGAATGCAAACATTACGTGCATCGCTTCAAAGGTGTTTGTGCACATTAGGATATTCGGTTGTTCGCCAGATAATTTTAACATATATATGTGTAATAAATAGATTCATTCGGTCTAAAACAGTAATCTTGATGATTATACTATTTGTAAAATATTGCATTGATGCACGAAATTTTTTAGTAAATGATCTAGGAAAAATCAGCTAAGTTAGTGATAATGTTTAGTTAATAGAGTGGATTCTAAAACTTTTAAAATTAGTATAATGATCTCTAGAAGTAGTTTATTCTCTGTATATTTAAAACGAAAGCGAGTGTTCATTTTTATACAATTTAGGTGTTCATTTAAATCTTTAATTATTAGACTTTAACCTTATTAGTTATTTATCATTAATACACTATTATAAATTATAACGTCTATATATTTACATAGTTTTATTGTATGAATTTTAAATCAAATATTTCCGCGCAAAATAAAAATCAAAAGTTCACATTTATTTAATAACACGTCTTTAAGCAAAACTATACAGAAGAATCTACAGTTACTAATACGTAAAACTTAAGCTACTGTCAACAAAATAGAGAAAATCAGTAAAAAGCGAATATCGCCGGATAAATTAAATCTTCCAAAGGAAATTCGCGCGAGAAGCCAGACTCGAAACGAGGAGGCAGCGACGCGCGAATTCACGGGGCCACCGGCGAACGTCGCGCTCCCGCAGTCGCGCGAAAAATGTCCTTGGGCGCGCGGCTCGCCTCGGGCATGCCGCCCTAACTATGCGCCCGGCGCGCCTGGGAAATGCGCCGCGAGAATCCGGCCAGGCAATCCTTTCGAAAGAGCCGTCTTCCCGGGCGTTATTAAAAAACCCGAGGGAACGGATGATTTTGCCGTCTTTTCTCCCTGGAATTTCCACTTCTTTTTTTTCGTTCGTATGTTTTTCAGTGGATGCGATGAATCGTGACGCAAAATTGGGGTCACGTTATAGAAGGAGGTATAAATGAAGCGGAGATAAGTCTGGTGGTACGGTGATGTAGTGCGTTGTTTTGCCGAGCGTGAGTCACGTTGTGTTGCGTCGCAAGTAGTAGAGTCTGAGTATGGGCAGGCAGATGGAAGCCTTTGCGAATTGTTGACCCTTAGCGAAATGGGAGTCTCATGGTAATCCGGTCATTAATCAAAATAATTTTTTGAAAAAAATTTAAATAAAATTCAATAATTTCAAATGATGCAGTACTGGTAATTAAGAACCTTTGGTTTTTTTAATCTTAAGTGAATAAAATCACAGCAGTAAATTACGAGTTTTTCTTTGTTAACTTTAACTGCGAGGAATATATTAAAAAGACTACTTAATTACTTGGGTACTAACTTCTTGGGATAGTGGATCGTTTATGATTATTTCGCACATTTACATTACGAGTTATTTGAAAAGTTTGAGAATTCATTAAAATAAATGGTTATGGTTACGAAAATTTCGGTGAATAACGGACATTTTAAACAAAATACCTACGGTTATTATTTATTTAAATAATAATGCCACCAAATTTAAAACTTTTTATAAGGAAATAACAAAAATACTCAGCTTCTCTATTGCCGCATTTCACTTCATACAAATGTATCATTGATATATTCAAATTTAATTATTATATTAGGAAATATATAAAAATAAAGCGACAGAATAGAATAAAAATGAAAGAAAATAGAAGATTTAAATCCCAAATAATTGGCAACAGCAATGAACAAGTAGAAAAGTAAACAACGAAATTTCTGTAATACCGCAGAATTCAAAGTCCCGGTAGAAGGTTCCCAGGGGATTTTCAGACTGCTCGGGTTATCTGCGAAATTTTGCGCAAACGATATAGAGCAGCTGGAGCCTCGCGACCGTGAAACTCGTAAATTTCGTCCGGAAGTTTAAGTGGATTCTCGAGAACTTTTTAAAGCCTCCAGTACTGTTTCCAGCTCAAAAATTACATGCCCACGAATTCGACCTCGCGCCCTCCTTCTCCGGCAAGCTGGTCGGTTCGCCGTGAAAACAGCTTTCCCGACCTGGAGATTCCGCGAAATGAGAGTGAATTGATAAGGGGGAAGCAATACTTACTCCCTTACGTATATTAGCAATTGAACTTTTTAAGTAGAAGTTAAAAAAATGTCAATATAGTATTGCGTGAATGATTTAAGGGTATGAATGTTGTGGGTTGTAAATATGGCAAGTGAAAAAGCAGCGTATCTGAGGTGAAAATTTGTTAGGACTCGAAGTATACTGATTGCTGTGCGCCGCATTTGCCCCATATAATTTTACCTAGAGCAACTGATTTTTTGGTAGAAATTTTTTTGATTTTGTAAGGTATGACTTTTGGTTTTCTATTTATAAAAAGCCATTTCCTTTTATTTTAGACTTACTGCATTACGAGTTTTATTTGATCTACTAATTATTTCTTTTAAGGTGTGGTTTAATAACATAAAACTTACAGAAGTGTTTCGACTAATCTTTTTTATGTATATAAGATTTTTCATACATAGCCCTGTATTCATAAAGAAAATATTTAGTGCGATTATTTTTACTTATGTTTGTAGTTTTATCTTAGATAGATACACACAGTAGTTACTCACCTTAGCCACCGATATCAATCGAAAATAAGTAATTTCCTTCTGGATACAGGAACAAGAGCTAAATCATCCCGAAATATTAGGAAATGTTGATCAAAATTACATTATCGCTTCAGGTAATTATAGCTGCCTGAAGGTGGATCTGATCTTCACGAGAGACCGAGCCTTCTACTTCACGACGGTATTCATTCCTGGTATCATTCTGGTGACCAGCTCCTTCATCACGTTTTGGCTAGAGTGGAACGCCGTACCCGCTCGAGTCATGATTGGTAAGTCGATTTATTTGTAATACATTTTATTTTATAAATAAATTTATATTTTACAATTTTTTTTATTTAAAATTAAAAATATTAAGTTATGGTTAATAATCAGTGGAGTGTAATCCGACAAAAATCTTATTTCGATTATACAAGTAGTAACAGGCGGATATGGTCGGACATTTAACACTTGCTGTTATTTCTAAAAAAAAGTAATTGGATAATGCATTATTGTGCTCTTCTATTAAATTATGAAGATTGAGTAAACATTTATAATAAATACAATCTAGCATTATTATTATTTATAAGTGGAATTCGAAAAAACTCTTATTTCGATTATACAAGTAGTAGCAGGCGGATATGGTCAGACATTTAACACTTGCTGTAATTTCTAAATTACAGCAAGTGCTAAAATTATTATTTATAAGTATAATTCGACAAAACTCTTATTTCGAGTATATAAGTAGTGACAGGCGGATATGGTCAGACATTTAACACTTGTTGTAATTTCTAAAAAAGTAATTGGGTAATGCATTGACATTGGTTATAGTGCTCTTCTGTTAAAGTACGAAGATTGAGTAAACATTTATAATAAATACAATCTTGCATTATTATTATTTATAAGTGTAATTCGACAAAACTCTTATTTCGAGTATATAAGTAGTAACAGGCGGATATGATCAGGCATTTGACGCTTGCTGTAATTTCTAAAAAAAAGTAATTGTATATGCATTGACATTGGTTATTGTGCTCTTCTATTAAAGTAGGAGTAAACATTGAGTAAACATTTATAATAAATACAATCTAGCATTATTATTATTTCATTAGAGAACGTACGTCGCACAATACTGTCTCACTAACCTACGTGCTCGACTTCAGAAGATATTTTTATCGCCTACGCGTATTCAATGAAATTAAATGAATTCCTCATAAAATACTAAGCAACATTTTAATTCAACTTTTGAATATTAATTGTTTTATATCAATACAAAATTCAATTTTCCGTTTAAACAAAGCAGTAACTAGAGACTTTACTCTAGTACTTTTTGAATTACACGACTTTGCAAGTAGTCTTCTTTTTTATTTTATCGTTAATATATTTTTGTACAGTTTTTAAAATGAAATTTGTTTCTTAACGGTATAAATAATTACGCAAAAGTCGAAAGAAACGTCAGCCTTATTATTATATCGATGCTCTATTTTGATCAATACTAGTAATTGAATGTTTATTGAAGGCCGCGTAATTGAAGTCATTTTAATTTAATATACGCTAACATCAATAAATTGGTTCTGGTTAGTTCTATCTAAATTTAAATTGAATTATTCAAACAGTATGGATTGTCTTAATTGATTGTTTATATATTAGAATGTTAATTCATTTTACATATTGCCTATAATATGACTAAAGCAATCAAGTTTTGTCGATATGACAGTCACTCTTGATTAGCTATCTATACTAGATAATTTGTAAATGGTAAAATTATAGTTTAATATCTATTATTATTTTAAATCGTTATTTCACGTAAACAGCTTTGTTTTTCCTATTATTGTCGTATGCACTGTTATACATTCCAATAGTAATTTATAATTTGGAAAAGTTTTTAAAGTAATTGGTGTAAAGAATCCTCAATCTGGTAATGAAGAATTATAATTATTTAATCTTTCCATAGAATAAACAATGCATTTGACATTACAATTACAGCAATTTAAATTGGAAATGCCGTTAGCGATCGGTGGCAAGAAACCCCCAACCCGCAATGGAACATTTACAATTAAACTTAATCTTACTACTCGCAGTGGACAATTTATAACTAAACTCAATCTTACCATCCTATAAACAGTTAATTCGACATTGCAATTACAGCCGTGAAAATTGGAAATGTCTCCACATCTCTCGGTCGCACGAAACCGCTAACTGCGAATGACGAACGTCTGTTGCAGGTGTGACGACGATGCTCAACTTTTTCACGACGTCGAACGGCTTCCGGTCGACGCTGCCGGTCGTCTCGAACCTGACGGCCATGAACGTCTGGGACGGGGTGTGCATGTGCTTCATCTACGCGAGCCTCCTGGAGTTCGTGTGCGTCAATTACGTGGGCAGGAAGCGACCGCTCCACAACGTGGTCTATCGCCCGGGCGAGAATCCCGTTACCCAGGTAACTTTGCCGACCGCCGATAAAGACGACGTCGGCCGCGCGGCTCACGTGACGCGGCCCAAACTAACCCCCCTGTGCCATCCCCCCCGGCGCCCCCCTCAAGTCGACAGCTAATCGCCGCGCTCGCTGTTGTGCAGCCGACCTCCAATTAAACCGAACGTTGAACCAAAGTTTCGTTGGCGTTGATCGAACTCGATTTTACGCGGAACGCGGGCGAGTTTACGAGCATTACGTTAGGGGGATATTAATGTCGTGGTTAGGGAACTACCGTATCGACATCAAAATTTTCTTTAAGAGTTGCAAATTTAAATAAATGTTTGAAAAAATTGTTCAGTCTAATTATAACTCTAAGACAAAAATTATTTTAAAAAACCATAAATTTTTTCTCATAGAGCTGTAAATAGACATACTTGAACTTGGTGACGCTGGTATGGTAGATTCCTAACCATGAGTTTCACATCCCAATAAATGAGTAACGATAACAAATCTAATTATCCTACACTGAAAAAAACAAAATATTTTATGTTAATTTTTAAAGAATAACATTTTTAGCTTGTGTATAATAATTCAACATCATGTACGCGCAAATTTTAATTTGAGGTCAGGTTCGCAAAATTTTTCCGGCGATCCCTAATTAAGAATCCCAACAATTACACAACCCAGCCGTTTTAAAAAATGCATCAAGAAGGCAGAACGTTTGCTTTGAATTCAAAAGGTGAAAGTCAGACCACTCGCCCTTAGAGACTTTATAGAAAGACTAATTAAGTATGGGAATTGAATTAAAGTAGAGTAACTTCGTTGATTCTTCCTCTTTTGCATTTTTTAGGTCGCGCTAATCTTTAATTATAATCACTTTTAAAGAAACTCTTTTTTTTAACCTTTTTTAGGCAAATTTACTTGTACGTTTATTCATTGTAAATACGAAATATAGTAGAGAAAGGTTCATTTAAGAAAATTAATTGAAAATCTTTTGTCTGAAAATGGTTATTAAAAAGAGTCCGTAAGAGTTATTCAGCTAAATCCGAAATTGACTAGATTAATCTCTTGGAATAAGGTAAATATTATAAAATTCAGCGCTGAAGCTAATTATAAATGGCTTACGAACACCAAAATACCCCACACTACCGATTAAAAATAATTTTTAATTTGCAATCGATTAGAAATCACCTCTAAATATTTCTTAAATATTTTGAATTTCGTTAATCTCGTACACCATAAAACTAAACATTATGAGTTTATTAACAAATGTACAGACAATTACAAGATTAACGAAGTTTGGTAAGCAATCTTATCTAAAATCTAGTATAAGACAGTCTAATAAAAGAGAATTCTGCTAAATTTATTTCAGTTCTTCACTAAATTAACGGAAAATTCTTTAGACGCAGTTGATAAAGTCCTAGTTTTAAACGAAACTGTCAATGGTAAATTTAAAAAAGATTCTTAAAAAACATCGACACTCGGAAACTCTTATATTTGATAGACGCTTTATTTGGGATTGGGAATTACTGCAGGTCGAATTGATTTCCACGTGAGTTTTTATTCGCATCGATTCGCTCTACGCATACAACTTGCCGAAATTCGCATAACAGAAGCACAACGAAAAAACCGGCTTTAACCTCCTGCTCCTTCTGATTCTTCGCGAGTATCGATTGATCCACGAGAGTAATATACATATGCATATCGGCGAGATGTGCCTTTACATTTTTTCTTGAAAAAAGAAAACTAGTCGTCGTGCCTCTGTTAAACATTACACACAACATAACACATGCGCAACTTTATGGATCTACATATTGTTTGACTCCCCCTTTACGGCCAAGATGTACGTCCCCCGCTATGTATCCTCCACTTTATTACTCACCTCCTGCGTACAATGACTCGCTCCCTTTAATCTTTATAACCCCATTCTCCAGCTTCTTTGTGCTTCTTCACAATCCTCGTGAGTTACTTCCGCCGGGGTACTTGTCGCTGCTGCTTCTGGAGTATAAGCAAACCCTCTGGTCTCGGGAGTGAAACTAAAATAGCTACGAGAAAACTAATAGTTACGAGATTGAATTTATGACGTGCCGAGAAGCTGAAAATAGGATTTGCTGCCACGATCCTGGTTGAGAGGATGTGAAAGGACAATTTCTTCGTGGATTGACACGCGATTTGTGAAACAAATTCAAAGTGCGACTAAATAACTGACATTTTGTTGAAGTCAGTCAAGCAGTACGAAGTATTTTTGAACTTGTCACCCTTCAATCATTGTCACCCGATTTCGTTCAAGATTTTTCAATGTTTTGTTTGGTAAAATGATTAGTTATCTGCAAAAAAGTATTACATTATTTATCGATTGGTTAAAAAAAAATATTTCGCGAAATTTACGCTTTTCTAATTCGCGCCATCTATTTCGCGTTAGCTTTATTCGCTCTTCGAAGGAAAAATCGAGGAGCTGCTTAAAAGCAGAGTGCAGTGGTGTTTCACATCCTCTTAAACTACTTTTTCTTCTTACACGGTATGGTCCTACTGCAGTGCGCAGTGCCTCGCCCTTCTCAAAATGACCTTCCAGAGTTTTCCCTCTCTCTTGCGAATTTGCCGCTTCATCCCTTTTTCCTGTCATCTTCACTCTTGCCTCTTGCCATTTTCACGGTGTCTCGCATCTACTTGGATTTTCAAGTTTTTTTCACGGGCGAAATTCATTTTTCTTCCCAACGTAGCGAAGTATTCGTTACTCGCGACTTTATATCCAATTTGAAGGATCTCGTAAGAAAAATACCGTGATGTTCGTAAATTTGATAACGTCGAATGCATGCGTGAAGAACAAAATATATTAAATAAAAAGTTTTACCATCTCATACAAATTTTGAAAATATTGAATTATTTCTTCAATAAATTTGTAATATTTAAAAACATCATTAGGTCAACAAAATAACCAGCTTATCATTCTTTTAAACTCCAAATAGCCTTCGCGCGTCCTTTATTCATATAAAGTGAATTTTGCAGATCTGCAGGCATTAAAAGAAAAGGGTTTGCAAGCCAGTATCGCTTCAACTCTCACCTCATGAACATAGCAATCTCGAGGCTCGAAATCCAGAATCTCCTGCACCACGCCCAGAGTACCCGCGGCTTATAATCTCCCGTCCTCGCGAGAGCAATCCTCCCGTCTGACCTCTTCCCCCCGAAGGCCGCGACTCGCGAAAACACTTATCGTCCCGGCTGTGCATGCAAGCGCGTCCCCGGGAAAATCATCATGCGCCTCGCGCCTCGGGCCGACATTTTCTTATCTCGTTATCCTCGCCCGTTTCCCCTCCGCACGGTGCATCTGCGAGCCCCACACACACATACAAACACACCCACACAAACACGCGCACCGACACATACACCCACGTACACACGCGTGCTCGCATGCACGCGCACGTACATGGACAGACACACACTCAGCGTGCGCGCACACATACACACATACCCAGCGAAAAGCAGTAGGTAGAGCACGTACAAGCGGCGGCGAGACCGTCGAGCGTGTACATGTATGCAAAGTCGAAGCTCTCGGTACTATTGATGCGGCTTTATTTTCCGTTCTCTGCTCTGTCTCTTTATCTCTTGTTCGTTTTACTTGCGCTCGTTTTATCTTCTCTAGGGGTCCGTGTAGAGAGATACCGTTTGCACGAGTGTAACGAGCTGAATAAGTCCTTTCTTTTTATATGATGATGGTACCCGTTAAGGTAGCAGTCGCGTACGTTGGCCGCCATTTTTGCAAATGATATTTTGCAATTTCGTGGGTTTAAAACGGAAACTTAAAAGAAAGGAATAATAAAATAAGAAGTAATGCTTTTTAACGTCGAATTTAAAAACTTTGTTCACCGTCAAAATGTTGGTTAGATTGAATGACATTGAAATGAAATTCAGAGGGCGTGACTGCTACCTCGACGTTAGTTCTATTTTATATTTTATAAAAAGATTGCGACGCCGCGTTGTAAATATCGCTGAATAAAAAAAAAATAACTTTTTATGAAGGTTATTTTTATAAAGTCAAAGGTCTTTTTGAAGTTTATAAAAAAGAAAATGTAGACGAAGTAAATCTACAGGAAGATAAAAACCGCTTTGAGTGACGTCATACGCGTTAACATCAAAGGACATGGCAATGACAAAGTCATTGCGTTTCAAAGAACGCGGTTACGAAGAATTTCAGATTTCTTTTTCTTCTGGCGTCCCGTTAATTTTCCTTTGAGCCACTTTTCTCGCTGAAGCTGTCGCAATCTTTTTAGAAACGCACTTGTCCAAGTGCGTCGATTGTTTCTTATTTACATTTATTTTCTATGATTCATTTGATTTAGCTGTCAATAATTAATATAGTGTCTCGCGAGTCTACATAGCTTTACAACAACTATATATAGTGGAGAAAATTAAGAAAAAGTAATAGGTCTTTCGCTATCTTTTTTTTACGGATATTGTTAGATTAAATAGACTTAATTTGCCATCGTTTTAAATGCTTCTTTTTTTTTATTAATTGCATTTTCCCAAAAAATTTGTTCAAGAAGTAAAGATTTTCTTGTTTATATTAACAATAAGTCAGCTATTCTTGTCTACTCGATGAAAACTTGATTTACAACAATAGTACCGATGCAATTAAGACGTTTTAAAGTGAATTCGCCGAAGTGAAGTTTTTTTTAGTTTAGCATTTGCATTTTCGAAGTGGCGGTACACACGCGATTAACAATGGAATGTCGCGCGCTAATTTATACCAACAAACGTTTCGCCCAAAACAAAATAAAATCGCCTCAACACTGAAGATTCCGTATTTATTTCTGCCCTTGGTAAATATTTTGCATGCGAGTACAAAACAAAAGTGGCTTCTTCGTGGACCATACGTTTGAGCATTAACAAAGAGTGACCGTTTTATCTTTTCTCTGTCCATAACCACGTGTTTTAATGTTTTTTTTCTCGAGCAACTCCTATCTACTTTTGTTTTTGAATCCAATATATACAACAGAATACATGATTTTTTTGCTCAACACTTGTTCTGTGTTCGAGTTTCTCTCTTTCCGAATGACTTTTTTTATTCACGTTGCTCAACTTTCACTTTAGTAGAATGTTTTCGTTTACGCACATGCAGGTGTTTGTTTGGTATATATATTTTTTATGATATTTGAATGTTGAATAAATAAATGACGATAAAAAAAGTGAAATAAACAAAAATTGTTAAATATATATAAATCAAGTTCACCGTCATTAAGCACTATATTAACGTGTGAATTGTCGTCACGTACATACCATGATGAAGAGCCTTTTCTTGAAAATCGCAAAACGCAGTATAATAAATTTCTCGGATTAAATACTGAGAAACAAAGAAAAAGACATTTTCAATAATTACTTTATTATTTTAAGTATAAACTCAATAGTGCATTTCCTTGGAAACTTTGATTGAAAAAAAATTTAATGAATGCAATTTCAAGATACTTAATTATAGAAATTTCTTATTTAATTAAAAGGCAGAATTTTACACTATAATTTAAATTAAATTGAATAAAAGTATACTATTATACAATAACTTGTAACGCGTAAAATCGTTAACAAAATTGTAAGTAGATCCTCTGCAGATAAAATTTCTCTTACTTTTTTTAAAAAATACTACGTGATTAACATGCCCCTGATCAAATGGTCAAGTGAAGTTCGATTAAAAATTACTGACAAATTGATAAAAATTGTCACAAACATTATAAACGTTAGGACACTTCTAAGTAATTTTTACAATACTGTGTGAAAATTTTTATGAATCGATCACTCAAGATGACTCACATAGTAATTTTTATCACGGAACCAATCAAATCCTTAAATTCATTCTTCTAAAAACTTTGATTAAAAACTAATTTCTTATAAAAGTATCAACGTAATCGAGAGTGAGAGACCCTCGTCGATGCTTCGATTGCAATTACATGAAGAATCGCGTGCTCCAGTGCGATCGAAGGGCCAAGATCGGTCGGGCGCTTTTCAGAAAAGGCTTTTCCAGATCGAGCCTCATCACCATTACGCCAGAGGGAAGCGCGTCGTTAAAGAAATCTATGTTCGATACGGAGACGCCTCGCGGGACGCGCCAAAAATGACCGTCTACTCATATATCATACCTTATCCAGGAATCGCGATACATTAGAGATCAGTTTGCGTTACCCCTTTCTTTTATAAATTGCATTATCGATTATTTTTTATTTTTTTACATTTTCATTTACAATTCGTCAAAATTTTTTAATTTAACTTTCGTTGCTCTTTTTGTAATTTTTATTTTTTTTAATGCTACTGCAAATATTTCTTTATACTTGTGTTAAAATTGCAAAATAATACCAGACGATAATAAGTTTGAGAATTAAAAAAGAGAATACTAAAGTATCTCTATAAGTAGTCCCTTAAAATTAAAGAGCGAAGATAAACTGACTCGGCACTTAATAACGAAAATAGCTCGGTCATCATTTAATTTAAAAAAAAAAAAAAAATCACTTGGAGAAAGATCCAACCTTTTTACGAGTGAGCAAAGAACATCTTTTTTTTTTGTCGGTCAAAAAAGAAGCGAGCGAGAGCAGCGCGGATTGAAAAGCCCCGAAAGCCGAGTAATTAACGCGATGCGGCGCGCTGCGGCGCATAAAGAGCGGATCTCCGTCCAATTATCCGCTGACCCTCTGTTCTCCCGTGAGCGCGACGTTCAAGCATCTGACGACCCGCGAAAGATCCGGGCTCGTTTTTTTTTTTATTCAGACTCGGGTTTTTTTCCTCGCGGTACTACGCCACTTGAAAAGTCGCGGCTTGTTTCTTTTCCAAACGTTCCGAGCGATGAGTCGAATTATTTTTTATTTTGTTCTTTGAGCATATAGAGTAATTACCTATAGGAGAAAACATTTGCGAAATTTCAGTCATCTTTCGAAATATAAGATCTTTATCATTCACATCGACTTATTTTTTATCAAATCGTTTGGAACGCCTCGATCGAATGCCAGTTAAATGTTGTAATAAAATAAATTGTTAATTGTTGTTTTTTTATTGTTAATTGTGGTTGAGCATTTCTTTAAAAGTGGAGTTGAAATTTTAGCAGCGCGAGTATCGAGGAGTTTCAAAGTGACATCACCTTCATGATAAAAGAAGTGTACAAAAAGCTAAGCACCTGTAAAACACTCTTGAACCAAACTTTCCGTAGTGTTCCAAAAGTGTTATACCTAGCACAACTTGTACCAATACTTAAGAAAATCTGGGTCGAAAGAGTGAAAGAATGAAGCTGGTTTGAAATTGCCTCGTGACAAAATTCTTTAGAATGTCTGACCAAACACGGGTTTAACTACTGAAAGCTAAAACTCATTTAACGTACTAATATAACGATAAACATTAGCAAACTAATATACAACAAAAATTAATTTATCAATAGTGTTATTAATAATTACAAATATTTTCAATTCATCATTTATATTCAAAATTTAAAAAGAGGCTAAAGTTAATTAAATTGAAATTATCACAAGGCAATATCACGCCGAGTAAGAAAGGCTGAGAAACCAAAAAAAAGTTTAACAAGCCAAATAGTTAAAAAAAAGAACATAAGGAAACGAAAAAAAAACAAAAAAAAAATGAAAAAAAAATAAAATAAAAAATCGATTAGTAAAGCGTATCGTTGGTGGAACGTTGGTGAGTAAGCCTCTTTGTTTGGTGTCTGTGATGTTGCAGCGGCTTCCAGCGGTGCTCAGCAGGATAGGAATTATATTGGCCAGCCCCTTGGTAAGATCCCCTCTGTTTTCGCATCTCACTCTCTTTCTTTCTCTGTCTGTCTGTCTCTCACTCACTCTCTACCCCCCTACGTTCGTACTCGCGAGAGTCACGGTCAGCGTCGGGAATACGATCTAAAAGAGAAAAAAGAACGAAGTAAAGAAACAATAATGAAAAACTTGCCTGTTTACACTCCCCGGTATATCCTCGCGTCTTGGTTTTTTTCTCTTCTTTTGTTGGAGGTACTGGCCGACTCTTGGGCCGCCAGCGTTGCGCCTCCCTTCTTCTGTTTTTTCGTTTTCTTAGGTTCTTACCCCTGCACCGAGGACTTGCGCATGATGGTCTAAGCAATATATCTAGCTCACCCTTGCCTTGTCTAGACCGGCTTCACTTGTTCACTTTTCTTTTATGTACTGTTTCGTTTCTAGATTTCGTTGGTGAAGTTATTATTGTTGTAAATTCCGTTTAAATGCAATTGTATTGTTTGTAGTATTCCTTCAGAATTAATTCCCCAAAAAATTAACCATAAATCGGCCAGAATGTATGCTTATTATGGCCAATTTATGGTTCATTTTTCTACAGGATAAGTACATCATCGCAGAAAATCTTAATTATAAATAATTTAAAATGAAATTGAAATTTTTAGAAATTAAATACTATTAAAAAATCATCACCAACGAAAAGTTTGTCGTTTATTTATTTAAAACTTACTCCCAACAAAAAAACATTCGAACGAAGCACCAGTCACGAAAATATCTTTATATGTAACATTCTTAAGATGCGAAAAAAAAAAGAAAATGCAAAAAACTGGGCTACCAACAATTACAGTATCAGTCAACCATGCGTATCGATGATGTACGTACGCTCTGTGCCTCGCAAAACGACTTGTTTTCTATCACGCGCGATCCATCTCGTCGTTTCCCGTATTCGCAAACGATAGCATCAAGCAGCCGGTCGTTTTTATTTATTTCGAGCTTCTAACGACATAATTACACATTATCCTAACGACTTCGTAACGCCTCTTATATTCGTTCACTCTTAACTGTGTCCTGTCTGTCGATTGTGCGATATGTGCTTATAAAGTGGCTATAACGTCCCAACTGTTTGCAAAGCAAATATTTTGCCAACGAGCAATGAAAAGACTCATCGACGAGTAAATAAATAAAACCAGTGAATAAAATGAAATAAAAAAAATCAGAATTACACTTACACTGTAAAGTAAAATAGTGATACGCACAGAACTGCATGATTTGTCGTTGGAAAATTTTTGGGAATGAGTATTATGGAATGTAAGTGCATCCCTTACTCTCTGCCATGTCTTTTGTGTATCCTTGTGGTGATTGTTTATCTTGCTTTTGTCGGAATCTTGCCCATATTTTCACGCGCAGTTCGAGCAATGTATCAGAGAAAGTAAACAAAAATTGTGGAGTAAATCTACGCTGCGTTAGGGAAAGACGGAATTAATTCGATGGAAAATGAGAGAGATATTTTGCTCGAACTGCGCTTGTAGCTTAGCCTGATAAAAGCCGCTGCTGCTTGCAAATGCGAGATTTGCATAATGTTGAGAAGGTAAGAAATGAGTTGTGCACATTTTCCTTCACTTCTTTATGATAATCCTCACGAATGTTGGCATCGTGAGCTGCAGTTGAAGAATGTCGATCTAATTAAGGTAAATGTCCTAGATACGTACTCTCTTAATTTATTCAGAGTCTTTCTCGAATGCAAATGCAGGCTCGTTGATTAAGGGGGCAAGTCAATGATTCTAAAAATTATCATTAAAAATATTAAGTGTTATCGTTAAAAATTAAGTAGAAGGTGGTTAAGGTCGCTTCTAAGAGCCATATATTCTGCAAATAAAATTATTACATCTACAAAGTAACGTTAATTTAAATAACATTTGAAAATCGTAGATAATAATCGGATTTAATGTCTTCGAATGTATACATACTGTCTTCCAATTCATTTCCAATTTTTGAAGAAAATATGGATTTTTAAAAATTTAATGTAAGTGCAGAAAATTGAAATTAGAAATATTACAGTTAAACTTTGTGTTAATATTTTTTACAAATTTGCATTTTAAAAAAGAGCTAGAGCTATCTTTAATGTACTTATACTTTTCTTATTAAATTGTTATTATGTAACTAAACATCTATATTTAAATGTCGGTTTTTTAAATCCAGACTGAGCTTAAAATATTATGATTCAAGTTTACGATTCGGTACTTGAGGAAGAAAGTACCTTATAAAATGTCAACAGTGTGGAGTAGGAGTTTATTACCTCATATATTTCAGCAGATTTACAAGGAGTTTTTAGTTAAACCTTTAGGATCACAAAGTATACTTTCAAATAAAAACATAATTCACAAATAAAGTAGCATTAAATCAAAATTGAACTTTATCAACGGATGTATCAAACTCAATTTGGGCTTAATACAAAATAAATGTAAAATTTAATATAAACAAATTTTCATACGATTAATACATTTGAAACTGTATACTAAAAGATAATATACTGTTCTAAATTTAATAAGAAAAAATACAAATCGTATAACTTTATTTGCAGTTAAATTTAGCATATTTTTTGCTTTTACATCACAACAAGCCTGCAGTAATTATGCTTCACTGAAGATAAAAATTATCACAAACATAATTTTAATATCTTCATAAAAAATTAAATTCAACAAATGAAAATCAAATGAAATTTTCATTCTATCAAGAACTAGTTACATTAAAAACTGATCCTTATTATTATTTTTATTAATAAATGAATTACATCTTACTATAAAAAGAGACAATTTATTAAACTGGGATATCGAAGGCTGGAATTATCCTCTGGGGGATGTAAAAGTTAAAAAGCCTGATTATTATTTATCACACTGAAAAGAATCGTCACTCTTTTCTTTCATCCGCAGTAACTATACAAACTAGCCGATACCAATTCCAAGCGTAAACGCAACTCAAGGCTACTTCCCGTGCTCGGTAAGTACTAACTTTTGCATCCGGCCGAGGGCCCCAGCAGCATTCGTAGCGAGCTCGCGTCGTCTGGGACATTTGCCGCCAAGTGCGCGCGTGAGTGTGTGCGTGTGTAGCGTGTGCCGCGCGATCTCGCGCAATTTTTCTCTCAATATATCGCTGGCATGATATCTCGCACCTCCCCGGCCCCCGTTCACCAGCCACCCACACCTACGCCCCCCCACCAGCCCAGCCCCCCGCCCGCTTCTCGCTTATGTACCCCCACGTATGAGAAAAACAGCTGCTTCTTCGACGCTCACCGCCGCACCACACGATCGTAAAATCGATTGGAAGACGAGCGCGCGCCTACCTTTTTTTTTCTTCTCTTGTCTTTTTTTCTTTTTTTTTTTTTTATTCCACCGCGAGCTCCCGAAGCGCGAAGCAATATCGGGAAATCGAGCCGCGCTAAAGCGAGCGCCGAGGTCGGGATAAAATTACGCGCCGAAGGAGGCGGCAGCGCCTCGATAATTTTCGCGAACTCTTACTCTCGGTCGGTGGATTAAAAAAGAAAGTGGAGATTAATTTTCAAAGGGTGCGACGAAAAACGAAGGTAACAGAGGGGAGGGAGAAAAGTTTGCAGGTACTGTCACGTCGCCGTAAAGGAGTATACTAGTCGGTCGATTGAAGGGAGAGAAAAAAGGGGGGTGGGGAGGAGAATGAGGAACGGTAGAATCGGTTTAAGCAACAAAGCTCGAGCGCGCATAAATCAGAGGAATAATATCGGCGCAAGCGGGAATACGCTCTTAATCATGCCTTGATTGTGGTACTGAGGACCGCTTTTGCAACCGACCCCAATCGATGCTTCACTGTAGCATATATACATATTATATAAATATACATTACGAAACATTTTTGAGCTTGACAGTCCCATATCGCTGAAATACATTACTGTTTAATTATTGGATCCGTTCGAGCAAACGTTAATTTATATTATAATTATATGATACATTATACATATGTATAAATATATAGTGACTGATCGTTTCACTCTTTTTTTTTTATGACATTAATTTTGATGATACGTTGCGTTATGTTATTACCCAGTTTGGCCCCAGTTGCCTCTTTCACGTCAGACTGCGCGGAAATTGTTTTCTTTCCTCCTCTGTCTCATCTGGGATTTTACGAGCTTTCTTACGTTTTTTTATGGGAAATTTGCCACATTTCGTCGATAAAGTCATTTGAGATAAATAAAAAATCATAAAGATAAAGAAACAAGTCCATAAAATCAATACTTTGTTGGATGATCTATACGTTGAGAATAGAAAATGACGTAAAAAAAGCAAGTCTTTAGTTGACGAAAAGTTTACCCGCACAGCCTGATAGTTGGCAAATATTAATTGTAGACATTTATATATAAGTACATATATTATACGGCATGTAACTCGTTGACAGTGAAAAATTCGTAGCACGATAAGTTTTTCAATCGGTATACATACTGTACATTTTAACATGTTTCTTAAATCAACGAGAGTTACAAATCGATGCGAACGATCCACTTTTCGTTTGTTCCTATTTATTTTTTTTTTTCGGCGCGCATACACGTCGAAAACAATTGCAGAGAGCAGAGGTGTAAATGGAAGATTAATCGACTCCGGGCGAAGAAGCTTGAGCTTACCTATGATCAGTTTACGCCAATTTATATGCTTACAAAACTTTTTTCAAGGCCAGCACCATTCGATACAGTAATGAGCTTACATTCGTAAAGTACCTATTGTTAATGAAAAGGCTTTCGGTTAATTTTTGTCAGCTTCAATTTTCAAAGCATTTTTCACTTTATACAAGGATCGAGGACTTTGTCTTTCATAGCTTCCATCCACTGTAGCTTTCAACAGAAAAAAAAAACGATTGATCGATCGCGACAACCAGCGATGGACCCAGTAAGAAAAAGTCCTCGAACTCGTCGCTACCGCAGTAAACGTTGTTACCAAATATACCGAGCTTTCTCTCACGTTGAAAAAAAAATAACAAAAAAAAAATCCGTAAACGATTCCAAGCACGCCAATGTTTTAGAAAAAAAAAGGGTCGATGTATCGAGGAGGTCGTCGAGTTACGGAAAAAAAGTAGCCTTGTCTCTGCACAGCCGCTTTGCTCTCGGCATAATCGTCAAGTATAGACGGCGACGGCGGTGATTGCCTTGTTTTTTATTACTTTTTTTTATTATCGTATGGAAAGAAGGGGGCCGCGATTCGAAAAATGGATCGCTCGCCGATGAGCCGATTATTATGACGAGACACTCTGGCACGGAGACCCTGTCGCAGGGTGAAAAGAAGAGGGAAGGCGGCGCGACGACGGCCGGCGGCGGCGGACCCAACGAGATCGTCACCTGCACCAACTGCGGACCGAACCCGTGCACGCACACGGCGACCAACGGCTGTGCCGCCGAGGTACTGGCACCTCCGCAGGTTTCGCTCTTCATTATACTAATACTGGATGTTATTTATGTGTACAATAATTTTGATTTTCGTCTTTTTTTTATTGTACTGTGATTTTTGTATTTTTGTATTGACTGGAGTGTGGTATTTAAAGGGGTTGTTAAATTTATGATCAGGAATCTAGATTACTGGAATTGAAAGTTTTTTTATTATAAAAAAAATTGAAATAATTGATGGTGTTCTCGGTATTTTCAGTTTCTAGTCATCTATTCTTCACAGATTTAGGTAAAATGTGATCTGTAAATAGTATACAAATTTTCTGATAGTGAGAACAGAATTTCGTGAAATTAAAATTGCACACTTTTAACACCACTGAAATTTCTTTTTTCATTTTAAATAATAAAGAATCTGTCGATAGCTGTATAATGGATACGCAATGATAAATTTTACATCCTCTTAATTTTTTGTTTTCACAAAAGATGATGCCTGCAATAAAAATATATATAAAATCTGTATCACCCAAAACATTATATCATTTAAGAAAAACATTGGTCTCTTTATTCGATAAGAAAATTCGAAATAATCTTTGAAATGGGATGTCTGACTATTTCTGCCTTTTTCTACTGAATCCTATTTTATGTCACCGATCTTATACTATCAATGCAGGCATCTTCTCACTGTGTATTTTAACTAAAAAATTGATCAAATAGATAATCATTTGATATATTTTTAACAAATTTCATAAGTTTGTTTTTCATTTTCATTTTATCTGCCTGTCATCAAAAATAAGTGCGCAGTTATTGAAACAAAAAATACATAATCTTGCTAACATTCCTTGATTAATTACATAAACAAAAAGTGAATATTATTAATAATTTAGAAAGTTTTATAAAGAATATAAAAATATAATTAATAAAAATTAATTTATGAGATACAACAAATACATTATTTACAATCACTACATTGAATTTAATAAATAAAAAATTTCTGAAAGAAAAAAAGTGATGAGATGAAAAAAAATAAGTCACAACATCAAATTCAATAACTGCGTCGCTTACACCAAACACCAAAAAAACTCGATTCTAACCGATCGACTCCCCCCCGAAGCAGGTGCGGAAGAAGGAGCCACCGCATCCGATAAGGGTGGCCAAGACGATCGACGTGATAGCGAGGATCACCTTCCCGGCGGCGTACTTCGTGTTTCTCACCTTCTTCTTCATCCACTACAAGGGTGTTTCCTAGAGCCACGCCTTCCAGGCCTACGAGGAGCCTCCGCCCCCACCGTAAGCTGACCAAAGTCGAGCGGCGCGACTTTCGCTTGCGGGTGCGGCGTTCAAGGGGCAAGGCGACACCTCGCGGCCTGACCACCGGACACACGAACACACACACTCTACGTTTCGCGCGATCCCCTCTCCGAGCGGCTGACACAGTGCGCGAACACGAGTCACCCCGACCCGGAGGAGAGATACGCGCGTGTCGTTACTTCAATGAGCGGCAAGAAGACGACGATAAAAGAATCAAGGGATCGAGAGGTTGGAGAACACGTGGAAAGTGCGATTGGACTCCTGTTGCGAGCTGATCGCGATGAATTATCGAGCGAAAGAGAGAGAAAGAGAGAGTGTGAGAGAGAGAGAGATTATCGAGGGTAACGTTGTAGCGGTTTCGCGCTCGCTTTGCAGCCTTAAGATATTTATAAAATTAATTGTGAGTGCGCCACGGCGCGCGGCTTTTTATTATATGATTATATATAGTTTTTATTACTACATTGTAAGATCGCGATCGAGGCGCGAGCTCCGATCTCCGGACGAACACTACACTCACACACACACTTGAATACACGCGCATGCTCACGTACATACCCACGTATACATTCGTCGGATAACGATTATTTGAGAGTGCGAATTATTGTGATTTATTGTTGCTGAAATACACCGTTATATTATATAATAAAAAATAAATCGTCAACGACGTACGTAAACGAAGCGAGACGAGCGAAACGCGAAATAAGAATAAACGTATATATTATTATACACCACATTAAAAAAAAAAAGGAGAGAAAATGCGAAGGCATAGATCGCGTAGGTGAAAATAACAAAAAAAAAAGTGCACCTGGGAGAGAAACTCACACACACACACATACACACACGTACACACACCGCGCGTGCGTTCTTTGCGTATAAGGGGATCATGAAAGTATATTAAATAAAAAGAAATAAACTATAAATAAAAGGGGAGTATATGGTGGAATCGCGTGGTGCTTTCGGGACGATGCAATCACTTATTAAGCGGACGATGGCCGAGATGCGCGGTACACGAGCCGCCCGGACGAAAATACATCGCGTGTGTCTCGTACTTTAGCGGACGGCCGGCGGACGCGCTATCGGGGCGGCCCGTGCGCTAATCGACCGGCCGTAATGACGCTGCCCCGAGCTATGGATTAATTGCGTTACGTCCGATACTGTTACACACTGCTTAATCATCGTCGCGGACGCGATGTGCACTGTGCTCTTTATTTTTTAATCACTTTTTTTATGTGACGACTTTATTCGTTGTACCGAGAGAAATTTTTTAGTATAGATTACTATACTTTGTGAGAAAGTGATCACAGATGACAGTGTGGAAAAATTACCATACTTTGTAGTAAAAAATTTTACTATAAAGTTTGGTAATCTTTTTCAGAACGTCAGTCTGTGATTACTTTCCGTATAGAACAGTATAGAAATAAAAATTACTAAGATGTAAAAACTAGATAATTTCTCTCGGTGTAAATTTTATTATTAATAATTTAAAAGAAAGTATTTTTAGTAAATCAGTTGAAAATCGCAAGCTACTGTATTTTTGCGATTAATACAGTTTTAAGACAAGCTTCACAAATTTTTTAGCGAAAGGGTGGGGGATTCTCATATTTCAATTTTTTCTGCGAGTGAATGATTCACTCGTATGAAACAATCTGTCACTTTTCTGCATCGTGAGAGTATCAAATCGATACAAAACTTTAGCCCAAAAAATATGTGAACTAGTGTCTTAAACAAAAAAAATTGTTATTTCCTTAAGTAAAATGCATCTTAATACAATTGTATAAAATACATTTTTATAGTTAAAGACGTAACCAATCCATATCTCGAGTAAATAAAAAAACAATTTAATAGGAATTTAAAAGTTTACGCAATCTTAACTTGAATTGAATAATCGTACCGCTACGCTGTAACGTAAAATAATCATTATATTCTTCCTTTACGGTGTACCACTGTTTACAAAGTTAACAAGTGCAAAGTCGACGGTAGTGCATGTAGCTTATTCTATGAAGCCGTTCGACGTACATTTATTGTCAGGGCGACGTTGCAGACCAATGCGGGGGCGTGCTGTAAGTAACAATTCCAACGATTCATTAGTTAGATCGATAATCGAGTAACGAAAATTTGATTTCTTTCAAATAAGTTTGAGCAAACTGCAATATATATAATTCTGTTGTTTTCGACGATCGAAAGTATAGCAAAAAAAAAACTTTCTTTTTTTTATCGCAAAAATATTTTTGTAAAAAATGGAGAACGTTCAGTGAACCGCGAAATTATTTTTTATGCCCCGAGCTACAGTATATAAAATAGTTAGGCAAAAGTGTGCGCTACACTGACGACGGATTCGAGCGCGAAAGAAGGTCGAAGGTGCGAAACCAGCTGAAACGTTGTCACTAAAAAAAAAGTATTATTATTGTACATTTAACGTATTTCAGAGATGTTTCTTCTGAAAGTAACTGCCAAAAATGGTTGATCGAATCGATGTCACGAGAATATTTTTTTACGCCGTGGCGGAGCAAGCGTACCTTGAACAGTCAGTAAAATGCTGAGATTTATCTTCTGAAGTAAGGGAGGACGGGGCCGAAAACGACGCGAGAACGGAATAGAATCTTTTTCGTTATCACACAAACTACAGTGTAAGTAGCGGATAATTAAAATAATTGTGTTAGCTTATAAAGTAACGTTAAATTTAAAGCATTCTTTTTGTAGTAAATTATAGTAATCGCAAGTTTCAACTCATAATGTTAAAAAAAAAAAATCACGATTACCATTCGAATGAAAAGTCCCGCGAAAAATCCATTAGTGCTTTCGGAGCGAATTATGTTTGCCTTTGAAACGAGTGTCAGCCATAAATCATTAAGAATAGCAATACGCCAGTGAGTAGCGCGTAAACAATTTTACGGTAATAAAAAGCTGCTTCGAAAAGCTTTCAAGTCGCTCGAAGCTTCTACGAACTCCTTCGCGCGGTACGCGATCCGAGCTGATCGCCAAACAAAAGGAGCGTCACTGTAGAAATCGAAACTTTAAGAGGCATTAATGTTTTATCTTAAATTTTTATTAAATTGATTTCGCGTACTAACAAAAAAACGTCCGCCGGGACAATTCGCGTATGTTACGTTTCAGGAGCAAACGAGCGAAAAAATAAACGAAACTGTCTCGCTTCGCACTTATGTCTAATTTCGAGCACTGCCAAGGAAATCGTATAATTGTTACCTTAATTGACTCGGAGGGTCGAATTTACCGACCCGACGAGGTATTTTTGCCGCGTGAAATTTTGCCGACGATGAATTTCCCGATCGAACAAAAGTATGATTTAACCGTGCGAAATCCGAAAACTCACAGGCGACGAGTGTGTGCGCAATTTCGAAATCGCGTTTAGCTGCGTAAGTGAATTTTCATTCTGAGGAGATTTTTCCATCCCCCGTAACGGTTAGAATAAAAGGTGGTGCGTTTAAAATTTTGAAAAATGTCTCTTCCTCTTCTCCGTGATGTTCATAGATTTCAAAGTTTAATGAAAAAAAAAATAAATTGTAATTCGTTTTAAACGATCGCAGCTAGTGCGAGATAAGAGAAAAATACGTGTGCACATGAAGAATTTCTTAATCGTAGGAATTACAATTAAATAAGAGGTGACAGAATAATACATCCGAGTGAGGCAAGTCGTTTAGGACGTTCCGCGGAGGAAAAAATATTTAGGGTTTACAATACAATTAAAAACAACGAATATTTGTCGCGCTTAAAAAAAAAAACAGCTCAAGTACATCAACTACGTAGGATATGAATACAGTGAGGTCGTTGGGAAAAGATGAAACAAATGGATCGTAAAAACTTCGGATGAAGATTCAAAAGAAACTCGATTCAGTTTTTAACCGGGAAAACTTGAATTACGTACTTTAATTTTTGTGCAAGCTTTTTTCAAGCGAATATCTAAGACGAAAAAATTTAATTTGGATGTCTTATTTTTTAAATGAAGATTCTATGGCTTTAATTTAATAAAAATTTCAATCAATTTAATTCAAAAAGATTAAAAAAGTTTGTTAAATCTTCTCGCAATCGATTACACGCAAATCTCAATGCTAAAACTGTTCATGTAAAATCGTAAGAAAGGAAGTTACGGCGAACGAAGAGGAACGATGAGAAGAAGATGATGAAAAAAAGGACATCAATTAACAATACTTTTGTATACATCGTGCTGATAAGTGCAGAGTCCCTTAGGTGGTAAGATAAGACGCTAATCGATACTAATTAATGTTTAAATGAATAATAAAAAAAACAATGCTCCACGGACCAAACACATTAATCCTATAACGAGAGACCTTTATTATTGTATTAGCTGCACTTTAAAACTAGGCTGTGGCCCGCACTTGAATCCTAATATACTTTTACATGCTTGCACGTTATGGTATTTAAGATCATGTTGCGCAATTAATGATGAAAAAAAAAATGATATAGAAGTAAGACGACGATTCGCGGGCGTGTGCACAATTTGCCTTCTTCGTGTGTAAAAAGAAAAGCAAATAACCCAATATAAGTTTCGGTGAACCATTGTGATACATTAAATTTACTGTGTAATCTTAATCGATAAGTATTTAATTCATTGTTTTCGATTATTTATTTATTTATCGCGCATCACTTCGTTACCAAAGACGACCATCCGACTCTTTTCACCGTGGCGTCCGTTTCTTTTTGCTAGAGCTGCGAAATTATATTTTTATACCGACGACGACGGGAAATTATTGCATCGCGCGGAACAAAGGAAAAGGTGCACTGAAATTTAGCGACACCTCCCGCAGGGATACGCTAGTCTATCTTAGATTAAATTAAACCTAATGTGCGTAATATTGAAATTAGCAGACATTGTAAGTGTTCTCGTTAGTTATTTACGCACTACGTGTCTCGTTACTTATTTACTGTTCTTTTAAATTAAAATCTAATTTAATGTACATTATAATTGTGATATATTATTTTAGAAGGATTATTTGTTTACTTAATTGTCGTGTTAATTTGTATCATGATTTAATGTTAATATTATAAACATAGAATTGTGCACATGCCCGGCGTATAATTTATAAACGTCGAACGTAATTCAGAAAAAAACTATATGTATAGAAGATATTATATATATATAAAAAATATATATATACTGCATCAAAGGCGTGATTATATATAGAAGAGATTAAAGAATTTCTATAAACTTCGTTAAATGAGCAAAGTTTTAAGTATACGTTTTCATCCATTCGCATAGTGTTTATAAGAGCGGGAAAAATTCCGAACGATTGAACTCGAAGGAAAAAAAAAACTTGAATCTCGGCACACCGAGACGCGAGGGGAGGCATTGTAATATAAAAAAAAACCATCATTGAATTGAATTAAATAAAAAAAAATATATATTCTATATATCGCCGATATATAATTCTTCGCCTACTTTTTTCGACTCTAGCTCCGTTGCATTATTTGAAAAAAATGGAAAAAAGGCAAAAAAAAAGAATCTTATACATTGAATTAAACGTCTATATATGCGCGTGTATATAGGTATATATGGATGACGAGCGCCGCGGCCGCTGTGCGGTCCCGCCGCGCGATATATAGGTATATACATCTCTATATACACGAAATACGTAATTATATGAATATAAACGATAATAAATAAACAATCTTAAGATTATTAATTAATCCGTAAGTGTTTTTTCGATGACTCGCTGCGAGCTTACCTGAGTAATCTTACGAAAAAAAAACTAATATAAAATCGTATTAAATTGCGATGAGGCGAGGGAGGATTATGGCGTAAAAAGTGCCAGCGCGTCATTTAGCGTGCGTTTGTTTGGAAGCATAAGAGGAAAAAAAAATGACGATTACAGAATAAAAAAATTGTCACTCCAGTGCATAAAATAATAAATAATACGAAACTACTGCAGATTTCTCAGCCCCCGAAAAAACTTTGCGACCAAACTTTTTTATGATAAAAAACCGTGTAACGTTTAGAGATCTGTTCTATATCTGCATGTCTCATTTGTTCGCGCACCTATATACATTTCGTTGGAAATAACCGAGTTGTTTATAGTCCACGTTATTAAATAATTTTTTTTTATTTAATTTTTCGTTAAATATATTGTTATGTACGATTGAAGAAAAAAATTTACCGACGAAAACAAATTGTAAATAAAAGGAATTTTAAATTAAAAAGTAATAAGAGTATAAATTGTATTGGTACTTAATTAAGATCTTGTCAATCCCCCCTTGTCTTTTGTTTCACTATATATGTTTAAAATTCACGAAGTCCGGCTGTTGTTTAATTGATAATTTTACATTGCAAGAGTGTATTTTTATAATAAACAAATAAAAAAAAAAGTGGATGAAATGTATGAGTTTGCCGTCAACGGAACCGCTATTTAAACGTTTGAAACACTTGAGAAACGCGTAAGTTTTATAAGCGCTAATTTTATTAAATGTGGAAACTTTTTTGCTTAATGCAATTTTTACATCCCCTCATTGATTAGTCACCACACGAGAATCAGCAAAAACAAATATACAAGAGATGTTAGATTTTGCACAATTAGTTAAAAGAGTATCGTCGAATTAAGACAGCAGCAGTAGTTTATCGTCATTGTAAGCAATTAAAAGTACACCTCGACTTGTAATACATTCTCATGTTTCTTATTGAGGAGTTTCAAACATTTAAATGAAAAAAGAAGTCACTTTTTATATAGAATCTTCTTAAAAAGAAATATTAAATTACGTATAAAAAGTGTATACATCGAACGATACCGACACGATTGATGGGTGAAAAAAAATGTATTAACGATTTTTTGCTTAACTTTTCGTTAAAAAATTACGCAAGTGTTCGGATGTTATTTTGCGTATCTAATCGAATCACGTAAACGACGTTACGTACATTGTTTCTTAAGTACCACCGCGTCCCGTTTGAAACAGCAATAAGCGACAGAACAAAAATAATAATTACGTTGCAATAATGTCGTAACGGCGGAGGAGACTGTTGGGATACGAAATGGAAATTTTTTATTAAGTTTGCCCATCATTGATAAGGAAGAGAAAAAAAAATACGAACTGGAGATTCGTAAAACTGCGTGTTCGTTGAGATATATAATTTGCTTGAAATGGAAAAGTTTAAAAAAAAAAGGAAACATTGTAAATAATTAATTCTTTCTCTCGATTTTTTCTTAAATAAAATAATACCTCGAGCAAACTCTCGAAATTCGTACAGGCTGCAAGCCGAAACTATGTAAATATTTGAGAAGTAAAGAAAAACTCGGATTCACGACGTTATGTTGAGCGATGAAGCGAGGGGTCGGCGAAGTCATGTTTTAGCACGTCACGTAGAATACAAAATGAAAGCGTGGAAGCTAGAGGGAATAATAGAAAGTGAATTGTAAAAATGAAAATGGAAAAATGATACGTTTAAAATAAACCTAAGAAGAAACTAAGACGTTATTTTTTTCTGTTGTTATAAAAGTCTGTAATTCCCCGTGTAAAACATACAAAGTAGCTACATTACATTAATTTCTTTAGTTTTTAAAAATTATTATTTATCAGTATCGGTGTGTATTTCTACCATAATATAGTGTAATGTAATTTTCGGCGAATCGTTACTTTTTTTAATAAACTCTGAAGGAAATGAAATGTTTTGCTTTAATTTTTTTTAATTCAATAGTTTAAAAGACTATAAAAGTATAAGCGATAAAAATGAATTATTAAAAAAAATCATGATAAAACATTTTAATTGTGTATATAAAGCCGTAACCTTAAGATCAGCAAATCAATATTTAATTTTAGAGTCGTCGTAAACGTAAATGTAACGATTATTTTCCATCAATTCGATGTCCTTCTCCAGGCGTCGCAACTTTTCCTCCAAGTGGTGTTTCCTTTTGATTTTTGGAGGTGTGTCAATTAAGAAGGGTAAGCACTGAAAGCGTTTCATTATCTCCGACCATTTTTTCTTCATTTCCTGGTAAGTTATAAAAATTTCATTAATATTCCAGTTGTCGAAATATTGCCCTTTTCATTCTGAAAGAATGTAACGATGAAACTTTACCTCTAAAATTTGCGCTCTTTCATCTTCTGTAATATATCTGCACGCATTCTTTTTAAGACCAACATAATCGTTATCACCTTTAGATTTTCTCACTGATTTAGTAATCTGTTCAGCCTTTGGAATTTTCTCAGATTTAAGTTTGTTTATATAATTTGGTACTTCGCCGAAATTCTAAATTAAAAAATATTACAGTTATAAAAAATGAAATAAAATTTACTTTTTATAAATTGAACATTGCATTATTATTTTTCTTCAAAACGTGGTATAAAATGCTTCTTTTTTCATGTTTGTAAAATCAATAATTTCTGACATGTTTTAATATACCTCTGCAAATGATACTAATAATTATATTTACACCTCAATTCTACACCGGATTAAAATGAAAAATAGTACTTTTCAATAAATGTGCGATGAAGTTAATTTTTCTTTTTATACGATTTATTTGACTCCTTACTCTTGTTTAAAAGAATTAACCCTTCAATCACTGAATTAAGATTTTTCCTTACACACGATGTTACCTTAACTTTAATTTTGCAAGAAAAAAAAATCTTTTTTTATACAGGTATATTTATATACCTTCTTGTAAACGTAAACAGGCACGAGGCCGCTGGGCACGAGTCGCTGCACGTCGCCCCGCCTGCTGTCCACGCTCCTGGGCTCGTGGCTGCGGGGTCTGAGGGCCTTGGCTCGCTGGACGTTCCTCCGGCGGAAGTCGAGGCGCGCCTCGGTGGTCGGGTCGCGCGGCATCGCGCCAGCGCTGCAGGCCCGCCGCGGCGCCTTCGTCCAGGCGGGCAGCCGGGAGGCGGGCTGGACGCGCCGCCGCGGGGGCCGCGGTCCCAGCGCCGGCGTCCGGCTCCCCTTGCGCAGGAACTCGCTCGGACGCGGCAGCGGCACCCGCGGCTGGCCCAGCGTCTTGTGCGCGCTCTTCGCCCGCGCCACCTCCTCCCGCGTGCGCTCCCTGTGGATCGACTGGTACCTGCGCGCGACGCGTTGTTCATGAATCCTTTTTATTTTTTTGGTGTTCTACGGTGGGATGATGATTTTTTGAATTTAGGATATCATAGGATCTTTCGTTTGTTTGCTTTGGAACGAATTATTAAAGTCTGCACTCTGTAAATGTGAATAAGTGAAACTCATGGATTTCAGGTACGAATAAGTGGATATGCACTTATAAACTGATAAAAACTTTTTGACTGAATTTTATGGAAGCTTCAGAAACTTTAGAAGGATTTTTTTCGCAAATTTTATTGAAAGATCAAAATTATATTGAATCACAAAAAAAGACTAAGCGGTTCGTTAACGTCTTGCTAATGAATTTGTTATTATAACAACAATTAAATGTAACAGTTTGCTTAATTATTTATTAACTTAAGGATTTATAATCCAGTAATATAAATAAATATGAATTATTTTAAAGCATTTGCAACTTAAGTGTAAAAATTAAAAAAAAAAACAACGCTTTATAATACAGTGACTGTCTGACTATACTACAACCTTTTCTACTGAAAATAATCACTTCTGATATACACCCATATCGATGTTGCAAATTTTAGTTATTTAATAGATTTTGACAGAGAATTTTTGTATAAAAGTACAAAATCATAAAAGCATTATAAACTCTCATACAAATTTTCCATATTTTTAGTAACCTATCAATATTTATCAATCGTTCAGACTGTTGGAGAAACAATCAACTCGTATAAATCTATTAGTTGGAAATAAAAAAGTAAAAACCTGTCCTCCCTGCCTCCATCCAGATAAAAATATTGCTAAATAAGTAAGCATCGTATTTTCTACCTCGGGCTTTTCGTGTACTTCTTCTCGGGCTTCTCGATCAGCTCCGTCACATTTTCCACAAAATCCTCAAGATCGTACGTCATTATTCACGTAGCTAACTCAATAAAATTTCAACCGAACAAAAATTTCACCTCCAGCAAGTATTTACTTCGATACCCGAACGCGATATGGTATAAGCATTGGTAAGTACGCCCTCGGGGGTTAAGCTTCACATAGTGGTGGTGTCCCCTGACGATGATCACTTGTTTGTTCAATAATAATGAATTGATTTTTTTATTTAACGTTTACTGTACTTTTAAAGAAATACGAGACATTTTTTAGAAAAATATAAAATTTATTAAGAATATAATAATCAATAATTACAAAAATAATTTAGTTTTTTTATTACAATAGTAAATTGTAAAAAAGTTAATAATTTCTTCAACATTGTTTTCATTATAAGAGATTTCACAGCGAGTTTACAATTAATGCGTTTGTTATTATAAATTAATAATAATTAGTTAATTCTAATTAAACATTGACATTTTTCTTATGTAGTAAATGTTTATTACAGAAATAAAATTTAAAATCTATTTTGCAGTATGGTAAAATTAAAGTCAATAACTAATAAATACATTATTATTATTCGATTACTGCATAAAATTTCAAAATTTAAAACATGCACGAGTTTGTTTATTAAACGGAAAACTTATAAACTCAACATGTTTAATAACAGAATTTTAGCTAACATGTTCAAATATTAAACTAAATTGAACAGCCTGGGTTCATATCTCAAAAACACAAAATCTAATTTTATACATATGTACACCTTTAACGTAAAAAATTTAAAATATAATCGAAATATCTATTTTTTATAAATATCTATTTCTATTTTCCTTATTTTAACTAAGCGTTTACAATCACAAAGAGCAAACATAAGGTATTGCATCTTTTTTGAGTATGATCGAAATATTATGCAAACTTATAACTACCAATATCTTTGGTAACAAACTTTTTTTTAGATCCTATTTAAAAGACCTAATTCAAGTAGCAAAAATAAGTGTACACTTTCTATTTATGCGTCCTCCTCTTTCGATTCATTTTTCTCTGCAACTATAATTAGTCTCTTTGAAAAATTTCTTTTTGATTCAAATAAGGATGGATCTACTACTCGATGTCTGTAATATACTGGTAAGTCACAGTATAAACACCTAATGTCACTTAGTTCAAGATCTAAGCACGGATGAAATATTTCATTGCACACAATACAAGATCGGAACTGAGTAGAAGTCACTTGTAAACATGTCACAGCGCAACGAGGTAACTTATGACCCGTAGGGCAGACCGTTCCCCATGGTTCTGTAATGATTTCATTGCAGAAACTGCACTTTTCTTGTTCAATCACATTAAATCTGTTACTAGATTCTAAAGCCTGTTTCACAGTTTCAGAAAGGGGTGTCTCAGCTTCCTCTTCTTCTCCAGCTAGCCAAATTTCTAAATGATTTCTTAATAGACTCATACAAAGTGTTTGTAAACTGCTCAAGCTTTCCTTCTTAGACAGATGATTTAAATAATTTGAAGCCGAGTGTAAGAAAATAAACATTTTACATTGTTCAAGTTCCTCTGGTGGTTTAAAAGTTTCATCAGGAAAGTTTTTCGCTTTATAAGTTTCATTAATAGTCAAAATGAAATATGCTAGTCGCAGCATATAAGGTGATAATGATTCTAAATCCACTGTAATTTTGGATATGATTCGAGGTAACTGATTGTACTTTATAGCATTAATTTTGATCAATTCAAAGCAATCCCAACATTTTAACAGTGATTGATCTTTGTACAAAATATCCACTGGGCCTAGTTCTTGTGTGCTATAAAAATTTGTATATTTATGTAAACTCATAAATCGAACACAACTAGGATCTCTTTCATATAGATGGTCATACATAACATTTGGACTTGTGATTAGTACAAATAATTGCTTATTCATTGAACCTGCAAGACCCAAATATTGAGAATGATTTTGATGAGTTTCCATATGTACAGGAGAGACTGAAGGTAATGAATCCTCTGCAGCACATGAAGTTTCAACGAGTGACAAATTTCCATTTTGTGTAACAACTAAAAATTTGTCAGGGTTAATCATACATATACCTAAAAGAAAAAAAACATGTTGCATTAGTCATAATTTATTAAATGTAGAAGTACATAAGATAATTATTTTACCTGTTATTGAAAAACCTGGTAAATCGAGAAACTTCATACTCAGCATTTTTCCACTGATATCCACATCTAAAAAGAGTATATACATGCTTTTAACAACAACAATTTCCAACTGCTTGTCATTTTTTCGTAGAACTTCCAGAAAGTCAATTGGCATATTATCTGCATCAGAATAACAAGTAGTATATGAGTTACATGTAATTCCTCCTTCAAATTCTTGCAATTTAAGAACACCTATTTGACCATTAAAAAAACCATGAAATAGCAGAAAATTCTTTTCACTCAAATGTACCCAGTGTAAAATATGTATTTTTAAACTTTTGTCAATCAGTTTTTTCTTGAATACTAATTCAACATGAATGCTTTCATCTCCTTTTATTTCATCGTTTAATATTCTAGGGACTTTCCACAATGCTATTTCAGAATTCCGATATGCTGTCACAAAGTAGGCAAAGCACTTGTCGTTGGAATCAAAATATAAATTGCTCCAAGTAGCAGTTGTTGCTAGTAATCGATGAATACAGTCTTTTAAAGTATTGGGATCAGACTTTTCATCAGCAGTAACATTATTAAAATCTTCTAGTATAACTTCTGCCCAGGAATTTGTAAATTCATAAATTAAAATCCAACTCTGATTAATTTGTACTAGGAGGTCAACTGCACCACCTGAGTTTATTACAGCAATGAGACATTTGCTGGGGTAAGACAGACCTGAAGGAGACCAAAATACTTCGGTTATCTCAGGAGTCATAGTTTCTGCATTTGGAAATTTTGGTGTAAGAGCGTCATTCATTAAAAACGAAAAAACATCTTCCTTTTTCCATCTGTACATTTCTGAGACTACATCCTTTATATAGCGTTCACCAGGCATCGCCTCCGAAGAGTGAATGAATGTACGTGACAATCTGAGAATTGGATTACATTGCCAGGGTGCTGTTATTAAATCCTAAAATTTAAATTGAATCTATTATTATCAATTTACTACCATTATAACAATTATCATAATAAAGTTACTGTCGTCATTTTCTTTTTACACCTACAAAACCTACATTTGTAGGTTATGTAAGTGTATCAAATAATGAAACACACAATTAACTTAGAAAAAAAATACTGTTTTAATATGCATACAAATATATGAACGCCTTTCTTCGTGACGATGGCCAGGCGGTTGTCCTCGGACCACTTGCAGGCGAAACTCCTGGTCACCAAGGGGCTGATGGACCGGCTGTAGAACTGCCTCGCCTCCACTGACTCCTTCTCCATGATACCGAAATCGCCGACCTGTCCCGGTCGCACGTGCCTCGAGTTGCTAGTCCTTCGTACATAAATTACACTTGTTCAGTTTTCGCTCCGATGTCTCACGTTTTATTGTTATTTTATTATTTATTTTTAAAGGTTTACACGCCGGCACAAGACCACGTCCTTATTCTTTATGTTAGATACTGTAGTCTGCAGTGGACTGAATTTTCTTTCTTCCTAAGGGTATCTTCTTCTTCTTCTTCTAGTGCACTGGCTGTGGATTGAAAAACACCGGAGCTCCTAAGGGTATCGGCACCAGGCCATGTCCCCATGTGGACTGAAGTTGCTGGTACCGGTCGATTATATACGACAGGTACAATACTGGAATGTGTGAATCAGCTGTTCGCGAAGTACGTTCCCGCCATCTACATACAGATTTCCGCGGGACTGTCTGCAGCTTTGGAGGTTAGAAGCCACCATGGCGTGAACAAGTTGGAGATTAAAAAATTTGGCGCGCCCGCAATTAGTTATATTTTTTCCTTTTTTCCGAATTTTTAGTTTTGTTTACGATGGTGAAGTTGATTCATGGATGCCACCAGAGCTAGTGTGTATTATATTTACTTACTTTTTGCGAAAATTTTATAATTGTGAAGTGTGGGGTTGTTTATTTTTAAATGTCATAATTTTTTGGTATGTTTATCCTTCAAGATAGGGTAAAATGGCACAGCAGCAGGAGCAGCTGTTGTCTCAGGGGCCTTTCATCTCCAATGATCCTGAAACGGTAGGCTTTGACCTCTCTTCAGGCTCGAAATGGATCTATCCAGAAAATTTTCCCAGAAGGGACTACCAGTTCTCCATTGTGCAAACTGCTCTTTACAACAATACACTAGTATGCTTGCCTACAGGTAAGGGCTTTCTTGGTGTCAATTTTTGCCTATGCGCTACTGGGTATTGTTTAGATAACAATTGATTTCTTTTTGGACAGGTTTGGGCAAGACGTTTATTGCTGCAGTTGTTATGTACAATTTTTGGAGATGGTACCCCAGAGGAAGAGTTGTTTTTATGGCTCCAACAAAACCGCTGGTCGCACAACAGATTAATGCATGCCATGAAATAATGGGTATTCCCAGTGACCAAACAATAGAATTGACAGGTAATTAATGCAACTTGTATTTACAAACAATTTTATGCTTAAATTAATCATTTTTATTGAATTATTAGGAGCTGTCAATCAGAACAAACGTAAACAAGCTTGGACCCAAAAGCGAGTAATTTTTGCTACTCCTCAGACATTTCAAAAAGACCTTCAAAATGATTGTGTGCCTTGTGAATTAATTAAATGTGTTGTTATTGACGAAGCTCATAAAGCTTTAGGAAAACATTCTTATTGTGAGGTATCTTTTTCTCAGTTACATATCAAAGGAGAATTTCGACATTAAACTATTTCTTTAATTTTAGCATTAATAATTCTTATAAATTCCAGATAGTACGCATGTTGAATGAAAAAAATAAGTTTTTTCGTGTACTTGCTCTTTCTGCAACTCCAGGAAGTAAATTGGATCAAGTAAGGGAGGTGAGTATTACTTATCGGAAGAACATTTATATTATAGTAATAAAAATTTACAAATAAAATGTTTCTTTCCAGGTAATTCAAAATTTATTAATCTCTGAGCTGGAATTAAGAGATGATACATCTCCGGATATTACACCTTATACAAATGAACGGTCAATGGAAAAAATAATAGTGACTTTGGATAAGGACCTTAGAGACTACAAAGATAGGTATATTAGTATTATGGATCCTCATGTAAGAATTTTGGCAAAAAATCGAATTATACAAACAAATGCAGCTGATATCTCCAAAGGAAGGGTAACTACTTATATTATAGATAAAGCAGTATTGAACTGTCATTGATATTGGAATGGTTGAGTTAATAAATCTGAAATTTATTGTAATTTAGATATTTATGCTGCTGAAACAACTTGACAGTAGACCTCAGAAACCAGCAAACTATGGGATCATTATGAAGACACTAAATATACTACTTACAATGTACCATGCCTATGAACTTCTGTTAAAACATGGATTAAGAGCTTTTTATAATTTTTATGCCAGTATGTTTTAATATTTATTTCTACTGTGTAGATACTGTAATTTGGTTAAAAAATTCATTGAAATTAGCATTTCTCTTTTTTAGATCATTCCGAAAAATTTTGGCTTGAATCAGAGTTAGATTTGCAATTATTACTTGAGGATATTAAGAGGTATATTGGAGAATTCCCAATAATTTCAACATCACATGATGAACCTATTCCTGAAGTATGGATTTGTAATATACTAAGAAATATGACCAAATATTTTTACATTAAAAAAACGTATTTTATTTACAGATACCCAAAGATTTAATATTTGGTCACAGTAAATTTAATAAACTACAGGAATTGTTAGTTCAACATTTCAGATCGTTTGCTGCGCAAAACAAAGGCACAAGAGCTATTGTTTTTGTTGAAGTGTGTAAAATTATGTTCTATAATATTGTAATCTTAATTAACCACTTGAATTTACAATTTTTTAATTACAGTACAGAGATATTGTAAATGAAGTTTATGTTTTGTTACTTCAATCAAGACCTCTGATTCGACCTCAGATGTTTGTTGGTCAAGCGGGTCAAAAACAAAAACAACAGTTAGCAGCTTTGGAAGATTTTAGAAACAACAAAGTTAACGTTTTAATCTCGACTTCAGTTGGTAAGATAAAATATTTTGGTTGGATTTTAAAATGCTGGCGCAAAATTCAGTAATAACTTATGAAATTAATCCAAAAGGCGAAGAAGGTTTGGATGTCGGAGAAGTTGACCTAATAGTTTGCTTTGACATTTCTACAAGTACTCCAACACGATTAGTTCAGAGAATGGGAAGAACGGGTAGAAAAAGAAGCGGTAGAGTTGTGCTTTTGCTGACAGAAGGGAAGGAAGTTCTGGTATGTACTGTTAAACAACTTTTCCATATTTAATTTAATTGAAACTGTTACTTTTCTACATGTATTTTAACTTTTTATTAGACTCTGAATCAAGCAATGTCGAAGAAAGACTCTTTGAACAACAAGGTACTCCAATCCAGCAATATTTCATCTTCGCTGTATCAATCAAGTCCTCGCATGGTACCCGCCAATATTACTCCCGAGTGTTTTTGTATATATATCAAAGCCTTGCCAAAGACTCCAAAGGGTACAGGTAAGAAACCGAAAGAAAAAGCTCCAGCTGAAAAGAAGCCTCCAGGTGAAAAGAAACCAAGAAAAAAGAAGAATGTTGCTCCAGAAGATGATGCAGTTGTTGAACCTTCCACTTCTAGACTGAGCCAAAGTAAACAGCCGAGTAGTACTCAGGTAAATCTCTTTAATAACTTAAAAAGAAAAGTTTTTTGTTCAGCAGTACTTAACTAATAACTAATTTTATATCTCGATAAGCAAATTTGAAAAAGAAAAATATTTTTCAGTCTTCAATGATGAAGTACCTGACCGGCAACCAGCAGCCGAAGAAATTCTTCAGCTCGTCGAAGCCCAGCGGCGACGACTCCGGGATCCTGCTGGACGAATTCCAGCCAACGGAGGCGCGACGCAACAACACCCAGTGCTCGATCAAGCCTTCGGAGGTGAAGCTGTTGACGTCGGACAGCCACGCCCTGGAGTTTCTCACCTTGTGCGCGATGAAAAAGTCGGAGCAGCAGTCGGAGAGCACCGACCACGACATCGGCGTAGGCTGGCTGGCGAGCAGCCCACCGCCGCGGAAGTACTCCCTTCGCGAGTTCACGGTACCGCGGTTCGACGACCTCGGCTGGATCGCTTCCTTGAGGGCTTACGAGCCACCCAACGACAATGACTCCGAAATCACGTACACAGCGGACGAGATCTGCTCGCGCAGGGAGTCTAACTTCTTCGGCGATATGAGGGACGAGGAGCTGCACTACGAAGATGACTTCGAGGTGGTGCACTCCAAATACGCCAATAGGGACACTGATGCGAAGATCGATAAAGTTGAGGTGAGTTTATATTGATTTACATTAAAGGAAACCTGTTTATTGTATAATGTTTCTTCTCGTCGCTTGATAAATTTTAAGAAACCGATTAACTTACTTTAACGAGTATTGGATTGCGCTTTAATTACAAATTAATTAGATTATTGACATTGATTGATGGTCAAAAATTTGCAAGCATTAAATAAGTATTAAATAAGCAGTAAATAAGCAGTGAATAAGAGACTAAATTAATTTTATAATTGTAATAATTATCTAAATTTTCCTAATTTCGTTCAGTTATCTAGTTAATTATCTAAATTAGCTTAGGAAACTGCCCATTTATTTTTATTCGCAAACATTAACTGATCAAAAAATTTTACATTAAACTATTTGTAGTGGTAACATTGATTTACGTAAATAATTGCACAGCTTCAGTGCTGTCTCAATTCATAATTATTTAAAGTCAAGGCAGTTTTATCAAAGACGCGTAAGATAAATAGTACCTTTATTAAAAAGGTTAAACACAGTATTTTTCCACAATTAATTGCGTTCTTTTAACATATTTCATAAACTGTTTTCGAAAATAAACTGGTAAATAAAATATTACGTAAAAAGTAATGTTTTACGCATATAAATAATTTAATATTTTGAAAAAGACCATATTTCCTAAAATTAAAAAAAATTAAAAAGCATTTCACATTTTTTGTTTCCCGATTGTATTTTTAACAAATAATGTTACTCCTTTCAAAATAGTATTCGTAATTTGCATTGAAATTTATTAAATCGCAAAGATGTGCATTCTCTATAGATAAAATAAAAACTTCCTAATATCAACAGGTGATGGACTCGGACTTCCTCGACGACTTCGACGTGGACATACCCCAGCGGAATTCCCCGAAGCCTTCAACCTCCGCCGCCGTGAAATCCAGCTCCACGACGCCGGACATCGAAGTGCTGGATCTGGTGGATTCCCAGGGCGACTTCGAGAAGGCGTCGGTACCGACGCCGGCGCACGTGGAGGTCGACTTCGCGGACCTGCTGAACGAGGGCAGCGAGTCCGAGGCCTCGTCGCCCCAGGCGCCGATCCCCGAGGACGCCGAGGAGACCAATATATTCGACGACCTGCTGGAGCAGTTCTCGACGGACGAGGAGGACGAGACGTTCGGCGAGGTGACGGTGGTGGACACGACCCTGCGCGCCAAGCGCAGCGCCAGCCCCTACAGCCCGGGCGCCGGCAGCACGCCCAAGCGGCAGCGACTCTCGCAGAGCTCGGACGATGCCGTGCTCGCCACGCCGACCAAGCCCCGGATGAGTCTTACGAGGCTGCAAGAAGTCCAGGAGGATACGATGGAAGCAGTGGACGAAGAGGCGGCCGCTGCGACGAAAGAGAAAGCGCCGAGTACGGCGAATGACACGGTGTCCGATGCGGCGCCTAATCTGGTGAACGACACGGCGGACGATGATTCCGATCAGGTAATTTGTTTTCTTTGTTTATATACAGCAAAATTAATAATCGAGATTGAAGTGTGATTTTTTATGTTTAGGAAAATTTTCTAAATTTTATGTAGATGTTAATTGTTATATACATGTTTCAGGATCTTTTTGACGACATTGAATTTGAAACACAGTTCACATATGCAATTAAAAAGGAGAAGTCATCAGTAAAGTCCGAACTGTCTTTAAAAAGAGACACGAACGAAAGTCTGCCCATTAAAGAAAATGAAATTGTACATAAAGTAGAAGATGCAAATCAGACGAAAGATATGGAATTTGATGACATTAGCATATTGCTTGATGATTTTATGGATAACATGGAAGAAATAAAAGGTGGCCAAAGCTTAGATGTTAAACCAAAACGGAGCCAGTCGGAAAATAATGTTCCTAAATCAATATCGTCACGAAACGAATTCTCGCAAAGCAAACTGAAACCAGTCAACCTAGAAAAACTACTTCAGAAATCAACTCCTACGCCAAGAGAACAGATCAAAAAGGTAGAAAATGTAGTATCGAAATCGACACCCGCGCCCAGTAAAGAGATCAAAAAGGTAGAAAATGTGCCATCGAAGTCGCCGCCTCCGTTGAATAAAGATAAAAAAACGAACGACCTAAACTTGGAAGACTATGACTTCGACGGTTGGACGGACGATTTCGATTTCGCCCCGATAGTAGTGGCGAAAAAGCCCAGCCAAGAAACCAGTAGCGGCTTTTTTAAAAAACCTGAGACGCCCTCTTCATCCGGATGGATATCGGTGAAAGAAAAGAAGCCGCTTTCACTCAAGAACCTGCGGCCGCCGGACGATCCGCAGATACAACGAGCGCAGGGATTCCCTCGTCCGAGTCTGCAACTACTGAGCCTGAAGCGGACGCCAGAGGTGAGCCGCGACAAGGACGGGTTTGCATTGCCGGCTCAGATAAGTCCCAGACCTCAGCCTGTCAGGTTACCTTGCAGAAACAAGGAGAACACTCCCCCCAAGAAGAACAAAAAGAAGCGCCGCCGGCGGATAGCGAATGATTTCTTGGACGACGAAGCGGAGCAGTCGGACGATGTGGACACTAGCGAAGGAAGCTCCGACGAGGGCGAACTCCAGGAGCTCGGCAGCTTCGTCAGCTACACCCAGGACGTGAGCGACGCCGTCGACATGCGCGCGCATTACCTCCAGACGGTGAACAAGAGCCCGGTGCACGCAGGTGCTTATATTTTTAAGGAGGTACGCAGGCACGTACCCGACTACGAGCTGTACTCGCAACCCGTGTCGCAGGTTGACGATCACTACGAGCAAGTAAGTGTATTTTTAATTTTTTAATAATAAAACTTGTTAGTTAATTGCTTGAAAAAATTAATTTTGAATATTTGCATTGCAGGACTCTTTCTGCGTGGAGGATGCAACCCAAGCAATCGAACATCACAGTGAGGATGAATCTATTCTAGAAACTATCGAAGCTGAGCTGGAGTGCAGAAAGCAGAAGATGAGGAGGAAAAAGGAATTACTGTTCAAGAATCTGAAAAGTAAACGAAAAAACTGTAAAAGAGAAGAGAGTAGTTCTAGCGAGGCCAGCAACAGCAGCAGTGAGGATGAAACTGAAGCGTTGCGAAAACAAGTTTTGGAAGAGTCTATGGTACTGAAAAAATGGAAAAGATGACCAAATTTTTTATTATAATCAAAAAATATCTATGTTACAAATTATTATTATTACTTTGTATAGTTTTTTGTTGAGAAAAACACTATATGCTTTATAAGTACTGTAAATGATAGATATGTTAAAATTATATAAGTCAATTATTTGGTTTCGAAAAAAAAAATTCAATTTATTTTGCATTAGGTATTTTCTTGTCTGTACCGTTATTTATTTTTTTTCACTGTATTTTTTATAATCAGTCAATATTTTTTGTTTGCGTAAATGATATTACAATAGAAAACATTTGAGACTTGCAATAATGATATTCTTGTAAGAAGGCAACAATTAGGGTATATAAAATTAGTTGCGACAATCTGTGATTTATATTCTAAGGCAAGTGTATAAAAGACTAAACTGTGGTTTTATGACTTACCACTAAAATAAAATTTTTTATTACAAAAATATTACCCGTTCACTTATTTTGTAGCATAGTAATATTTTTATTTCATCTAAAAAAAATCTGAAAATATGTTACTATTCTTTCTCTTTTGAACCTGAACTTTCTAATTTATTACTATTTGGTTTCAATTTTCGTATTCTGCTTATTGCTTCTTCTATAGTTTCGTTTTTCTGCAAACAAGTATAATTTAATTTATTTATTATGTCTCTACATCTTTGTATTAAAGAAATGCTTAAAATTTAAAGTATTTACCTTGTGAAAGCAATAGCGCATATAATCCTCGCCCATGTGCTTGTGTTCGTCGCTGTAAAAGAAAGACATGGGGACTCCGACCAAGCCAATCTTGCCAATCATCCAGAAGTTGAACGCGATGCCCTTGTCGCTGCCCACATTTTCAGTTGCGGTGATCTCGTTGGTCACCGTTTCAGGTTTATACGTCGTCCAGTTGACGATCAAACAGTTGCCTCCCTCTGGTATCGAGGGGATCATTCCCACTTCGAGAAACGCCGCTGCCAGTCTGTCGCGCCTAATCTCGGCGCTTTTCACTTGACTAGAAAAGAAAGACTCTTCTTTGCCCAAATTTTTCAATTCTTCTTCCATGCCAACCGCGATTGCTTCCTAAAAAATAGTTCTTGTAGAAAGCTTTTTTCTTAATTAATTTTGAAAAATAAAAAAAAGACTACGGAATTTACTTGCAGCGGTGTAGGTGCACTATGAGCAGTATTAGCGTGAATGGGTTTCATGATGTCCAGTAAATTGGTCGGTCCGTAGACCCAACCGATTCTCCAACCAGTGACGCTGAAGCTTTTACTAGCGGTACCTATCGTGATGGTCCGAGTGAACATTCCAGGGAAGGAGGCTAAAAGAACGTAATAGTAACAGATTTAAACAAAATCTAATGTCTCTAATAAATGAAATTTTCTCTAAAAATTGTCGCATCATGGTTTTCTAAAGATTACTAAAAACTTCACCTATTCTTAAATGTTTTTTCGATTCGTAAGTAATAAATTCGTGAGCCTCGTCACAAATTACGACGACACCCCATTTCTTTACTAGATCGGCGATGAACTGCAAGTCCTCCTTACTAAAGCTTTTTCCAGTGGGATTGTGTGGATTGTTTAAAAGAATACCTTTTGTCTTTTTGTTAAACAGACATTCCAATTCTACCCTATCGAGTTTCCAATCTGCACCAGACAATGGCCCTGTCGTATTCACCTACATCGGTATTTAAGTATAAATAAATGAAAAATGTTCGTGTGATAATGTAAAAACTTATAAGTTAAATTTCGGATTGTCTTAAATCTCAAAAAAGACATTTATTATACCCTTTCACAAAGCCACCGCAGAAATGACCATTTGAGAAAAAGAATTTGCTCTACTGAATCAAGCTTTTAAGTAGATACAGCTAGGTATGGTAAGACAGAGATTTTTCATACTAGATATACACGGTATTTATTTTAACGTTTTAAGGCTTTCAATCGTAAGTGTAACTATATAAAAAAAAGCTTTAATACTTTAATTTAAAGCTCTAAAACCTTAGAAAACGAATACAAATTAGCCTTAATTATCGAAAGCTTAAATCCTCTACTTAAACACCAATAAAATAATTCGAGTGAATCGTCGACATACCTTCTGGGGCTTCAATGCAGTGTATTTAGCCACTCCTTTCATGAGCTTCACAATGGGAATGTAACGAGTGTAGGCCGGCTCGATGATGATCCACTCGTCGCCGGGGGACATGAGCGCGTGGAACGCGACGTGCAGGGCCTCGGTCGCGCCGTTCGTGATCAGCACGTTGTCCGCCGACCGCACCTCGCGATCCAGCAGCTTCGCGTACAACTTCGCCACGGCTTCCTTGAGCCTCGGCAATCCCTGCGCATTATCATTCCTCAAATTCACCTGACGGATTTTTCACTGTCGAAGGATTCACTGAGAATCGTTCGTTATGATTTTTTTTATGTGAGTTTCTCGTTGATGCGTTTTTAAAGTTACAAAATTTAAAATACGTTCCTTTAGAAAAAAGATGATACTTTGTGCTGTATAAAATATTACAATCAGAACCGCAGCGCTACTGTGTACTTATGGTAAGTGCAGTAAGTATTACACAAAGTAAATAAGTAAGTACGGAAAATATTTCTAGCTTCGTCATAGGACAGCTGTAATAAATTCATGGACAACATACTGCGGTAGTATTATATCGTATAATGTTTTCGTGGTAAATAAATTAAATGATAAAAACAAAAGAATTTAGAATCCCTACAGAGAAGAATAAATAATTCAAAATTAGAAAAATAATGAATTATGTATCGTTTGTTTTGAAAATAGATGTTGTAGCTATAGAGTTACAACTGTCATTTACGGAGTTTGTCTTTACTTTATGTATTATCTGTACAACAGAAGAATGTTTTATGAAAATGTGTAACACAAGATGTTTTGTGAAGGGCCGGAAGTCGCCAGCTCTTCCTGCAGTAGGGTCGTTTGTTCAATGAAACTTAGGTTATTAATTATAAAAAATGTTGAAAGATACTTACATCGTTTGAAGTGTATTGGTTCAGCAAGGGATTTGAATTAGTAGCATTTATTAAAGCGTTCCTTAAAAGTTCCGGAGCTTGCGCATCGGAAAAGTCTTGGCCAAGATTAACGAGATCGGACATTGATATTAACTGGTTTCTAAAAAGTTAGTGAATTATTGTAACATATATTATATGTATATATATTACTTGTGTAATTTTGAAAATAAATAATACTTAAACATTTTTTCTACTTACATATTGCTTAATTTAAAGGTGAAAACACCAGAGAATACCTGGATATAATGATAAATCTTGTGAATGCTGACTTTGTATGGATACTGAAGAAAATGGAGAAAAGCAGTGTACTTACCGACACACAAAATATTATCCAGATAGTTCTCATAGTGTTTACGTGATCGATTTACCTGTAAGTAAATATCATACGAATTCCTTAAAAGTATACTATAGTTGACAATAACAATGTGATCATATTATACACTCTTGGATAAGACTAACATAATTTTTAAAATAATAATTATACAAACACAGTTTTTCGTCTAGTTACAATTTTCAAGTGTACGTTAATAAATATAATACATTAAATAAATAAATATAAAGCTACTATGTTCTTCTTAACCTTGGATAATAAGTGTCTATGCTTATCATAAGTGATTGCACGAGGCAATCGACAACAGCCAATTTACTTTTGAAATAATTACTTTCTATATCTCTAATTCCTCTTATTAAAGTTTGTTAATGTTTATAAAAGTTTAATAAAATAAACTGCCTTCTTATTTCAATATTTACAGAAAATTTTTCTTAGAAACCTACAAAAAATCTTAACATGTGTATAATAAAAATTGAGTACATAATTATTTAAATAACGAATCTGCATGTGAAAAGATGTTTAATGACTGGAAGTCACGTATTGTGACAGAAATGCATTTAAACGAACACTTCTTTTGAGGTGCAGATTCGCATGCATTTTTTATTTGCTATGTCACGTTGTAACATAATCTCTAAACAAATTCACTAACATGAAGAAAAAGTAAGGACATAGAAAATTATGAAATTTCACTTCAATAAAAGATTCCTGCGTACTTCGATTATTTCACTTACCTAGATTAATTTATTGATTAAATTGTTCATAATTAGTAGGGGAAAAAATCACAATCAATTCACAAGACCAGCTTTGCAAACTCAGACAATTCATCTTTATTAGAAGTATTATGTAATTACAAAAAAGCAATAGACTTACATTGTTTGAATCTTAGATTGGTCACTAATCTATTTATCAATTCGATATCGATCTATGAGAATTATACAGACGTGCTAAGAGCTGACAGGTGTGGATCATACGTACATACATAATACACAAACGGTTGCTGCACATATTTGGAGAAGTTCTTTCGCTTGAGTCGTGCAGTAGTTTAAAACAGCGCGGCGATTTCAAAAATGCCAATAAATAATAATCAACATTTTGACAGTGCATTTGAATTTTTTTAAACGTACAATATACGTCAATGGTAATTAGTTCATTAGATAGAAGCGGTTTAAAACCGTTTAATAAACGGCCTCTTGAAAATGTGTTAGACCCACGAAAGGCACATTTTGCGAAATTTCCGTGAAAAAAGCTTGAAAAGTCACAAATGTGCTTTTCGTTGCGGCAAAAACCGAAAAGTTCATTCTTCGTGGTAGATTTGAATTGTATTTTTCTTCGTCGGAAAAAAGTGAAATGGGCTTTTCTTCGTTAGGAGCGACAAACCGTATCCACATTTTAAAGCTTTTTATCGCTCATTTCTTTAATTTTATTGAAATTAAAGCTGTAAGCTTCCTTGGTAGTGAGACTTATCTTAAATTCTTCCTCCAATGCATTTTTAACTTCGACGATCGTCATTGAGTCCATTCCTAATTCGGAGAAACTTGCAAATGGACTGATTCCTTCAGAATTCTTTATTCCTGTTTGATTGTTAAAAAAAAACAAGATATTCAAATATAAGAAACTTTTCACAAATCGTTAAAGTATTTTTCTTTTTAAACGGATCCTTACCCATAATGTCCAGTATAATACGTTCAACATCATTCGTTTGCGATCTTTTTTCACTTGCTACCACCAAGCTAGATACGACAGTTCGGTCTTGCTGCATAAAATATTCAAGCAGTTCGAAACACTCACTTAGTGGTTGAGGAACAGCGCCGTTAAGAATTAAAACTTTTTTTCCAGAAGCTTTTTGCATCTCAGCGACTAACCCAACTTCGCTCCACGAGCCCCACTGAATACACAAAGCTGGCAAACCTTCCGCGGCTCTGAGTTCGCATATGCGCTCCGTCACCTGTTCGATTGCAAAAATATGAAATAAAGAAGGTGATTTGAACAAAATGAATTAAGAACTTCGAGACTTACAGAATTAGTCATCCCGTAATTGCTTTGCCCAATGTATCCTCTCCCACATGATCCTGATGAGAAAATCACGAAGTGCCTCAACTGAGGGCACAATTTCCTTGTAAGAATGTCCAGGTTTTTCGTTGCCCAAGCTTTAGGTGAAAATGATTCTTTAAACAGCTCTTGGTTCATATTGGTCGACAATGCATCTCTGAAGACTGCAGCTAGATTAAATATCCCATCGACTGCTGCTAATTTGTTTGCCGTTTCAATGATTTCCTTGCATTCTTCTAGTATTCCTGCATCTTTCCCCGTGACTATAGCGACTTTGATGCCGTCGCGTTTCCACGTTTCTACACTATTCTTGTGATCGTCGCTTTTCATTCCCGAGCGTGATACTATGACTAAATTTCGGGCACCACGTTCAATTTACAATTTTACCAACTCGAAACCAATTCCGCCAAAACCACCCAGTACTATGTAACTGCGATCAGGTAAACATTTGAATTGAGATGAATTATTTTTGTGAATCTAAAAAAAAAACGTATGCGTAAGTATAGCCATGCAACAATGAAAAAATGCATTCATTTTTAAATTTATTTTGTTATTAAGATAAAAAGCATACCTGGGAAGTCCCGTTTGTCAGTTTCGACTCCCAATTTGGTAAACGTAAAAATTTATAACTTCCCCAAACATCATTTTCTCGTAAAACTGACATTACTAAATCCTTTTCTATTTGTTTGATATAAGTTGGATGATTCAGGGAGAATTTTGGTGCTTTCGAATCTTGAATTAGTATACCACGAACTACCTTAGCACCTGGTTCTCGTCTAAGACAAGTAATCAGACCCATTAGACCTAAACGTGATAAATGAAAAAGTCAATTTCAGATATCGAATCATGGTAATTAAAACGATTATAAATCAAATAAATAATATACCATTTTCATACTTATCGCCAATAAAGTAAACTCTTGTGTCATCAATAATTTTTTTCTCTGTCGCTTCGGTCAACGCTTTTCGCATCTCGTCGACCCACTCAAATGACTCATTATTTACATGGATGCATACAATATTTTTTGGAATTGCTTCTCGTTTTCTTACGAGTACGAAAAGTTCATTGCCTGATTTTTTCTTCATAATGACATTAAATCCTTTGTTTTCCACAATTTCATCAATATGGGAAGTATTTTCCGAATTTTCGCGACTCAATAAAAATCCACCTTGGTCTAAATATTTTATCAATGTATTGAAACTCTTAGATTCATTGTTTCTAAATAAATGATGTCCCGTAACGAAAAAGGCGTTACCCACTTCTTCAATACACGATGGTTCTAAGACTGTCACGCAATGTGGCAATTCTTTACCTTCAAATGTATTCTTGGCACTTAAGACGGTGATGCTTACTTGGAAGGCTGGAGTATCTGCAAAAGCTTCGAGTATCCGCGGAGTCAGAAGTTCGTTATATGAGATATTGTCGTTATCAACAAGTTCAATCGTCTTAACCACGTTACCCACGTAGTTTTCCAAAGTAAGGTGAGCAAAAAGTTTTATCACGTCGGAATCCACTTCAGCTTCATCTAAGAACGGAACGAATTTGAATTCTTCTACAACAGTCCGATTCGTATCATCTTTTTCAATAACTTTAGGCAATACACTGCGCGCTTCGATACCGTCACATTTCATACCACCAGTAGGCAAGAATTTTACATTTTTAAATGCAAGAGAAACCTCGGGATAAATTTCATTGTAATCTAATTCAAGAGATTCACGAATTAACGACAGTTGACCAATGTTCGACAGTTGGATTTGACCATCTTCAATATTTTCTGCTAGAGTTTTTATATCGCTATCCTTTAGTGGAACTTTCATCTCACTTTTATAATAACAAACATCCCAGTTCTCTTTGTGCTGCCATTTTATTAGAGGTGAGATCATTTGTGTTTTGCGACTGACTGGATATTCGACGCGTGGATATAAATTAGCTGAAAAATCGTAATATAATGTTAATATGAACAGATACTTTTAACTAAATCTAATATAATTTTTGATTAGATATTTCAATAATTTGTGTAGAAATTTTTATATGTTATATTTTTTTATTTTTGGTTGTAACTAATCGGTAGCATATCTTTTTGTTGTAATTACTTTTAATATACAGGATAGCAATGTGAAAATAGACTTACCCAATTGAGGTTGAACTCCAGCTATGTACATTTTTCCTATAGCTTGTAGGAGACCCTTAACGCTATCTTTTTGATCTCGTTGCAGTAAAGAAATATTTGTTACACCAGGATTCAGCGAACGACGCAGAATCGACTGGAACACTTCTTCTGGTGAAATTTCGATTGTAACTGAGTTATCCGGTATAGATGATAAAACTTGGTCGAAGAACACTGGATCTACAGCGTTGGCCGTAATATACTCGGCTGAAGCATAGCGAGCAGCTACAGTTGTACACTTATCAACCGGCACAGAAGTACTCAACCACTTTTCGCTGCGAGGCTTTGGATCCGGAATTATCTGTTTTAGGCGAGGTAAAAGGTACGACTTAATTGGCTCGACGTAGCGACTGTGGTGAGGAATATTATTACACTCAATCTTTTCTGTATAAATACCATTTGCCTGAAAAGATTCAAAGACGAATGAGTACCATTTAAATAACAACTCACTTTTTGGAGCAGAATTAATATTTTGTTAGAAAAAGAGTAGTCCTTACCTGAAGTTTTGTAGTGAATTGGCGTACACTATTTGCGGGCCCACTAATAGTCGTGCTGTCTTGACTATTACGACAGGCTACATCGATATCCGCTGGACATAAATCTTCTATCTGCTGGTAACCAAGTCCAACGTAAGACATGGCACCCTCTGGGCATTTGAATTCAGAGAACGCAAGAGTCCGATGGTATGCTAATAAAATCGTTTGTTCTAATGTGAAGCAGTCGTCTGCATATCCACAGACTAACTCGCCGAGTGAGTGACCGACTATTATGTTCGGCCTAATGCCGATGGCAGAGAGCACATCCGTTAATCCAATCTAGAAATGTTAGTTATTGATATTATTTTAAGTCTAACATTTGTTTGCAGAGTTTACGATATGATTATATACCTGTATTGATATTATTCCAAGAGATGTATTCAATGAATTATTGAATGTGGTACTATCCTTAGTGGTCAATATGCGATAAATATCAATACCAAATGGTTTTAAGACTACATCGCATTTTCGGATAGTTTCGGCAAAAATTGGTATTTCTAATAACGCCTCAGCTTCAAACAATAGTTAATTAAGATCATTTAATATTCATCAATATCGAAATAAAAAGAAAATTAAGTGAAGTACCTATTTTAAGTTGTTGCGAGCCCCATCCAGGGTATACAAAAACGATTGGCCTGTTAATACCTGTTATCGACTTAATTTCTCTCACCGGAGATTCCGTGATTCCTTGATCGGGTAGAACAGTATATCCTCGATAAAGATGACTTATATTATCAGAATATAAGTCATGTAGAAGTTTAACATATTCTACATCTACTGGTTTGCTCTCAAGCTGTGGTTAAATAAGACAATACAACATTTGTGAAATATGATCTTTGTATAAAATTTGGATAAAAATTCTGTTAACTAAGTCTGTCAAATTATTAAGTATATTGGCAGGTATCATTGCTAGAAGCGACAACTCAATATACATATCTGTCTGCATACTTACATTATTTAACAAAGTGGATACAGCGCCTACTGTTCTTCCAGACACCGCGATTAATCGAGGTAAGCTGTCGGAAGGTTTGGCGTTATTCACTTTTTCTTTGGAATGGGGTTTAAGCAAAACGTGAACGTTGACACCACCGAGTCCTAAACTGCTTACACCTAAGTATCCAGGCTCCCAAGGAGTCAATTCAGTTACGATTTTGACTCTTCCTTCGACAATAGGATTAAAGCCTTCTTTTGGTTTGACGAAGTGCAAATGAGGCGGGATTATGCCATTTTCCATCATAATGATAGCCTATTAAAAGAGAAAAAAAATTGCTGAACAGAATCTTACAACAAAATGATGAAAACAAACTTGTTTGGTTCGTATGTAATAGGATGAAACAAAGAAAATTAAAACTACTAATTCAGTTCATAACTGGCTTCAACCCACAATGACATACTACGTGTGTGTCGAGGGAATACCTTAACAATGGATACCAGTCCGCTAGCGCATTCAGTGTGCCCCAGGTTAGTCTTAACGGAGCTGATCAAAAGAGGATTGGTGTCGGTTCGCATATGTGAAAGCACTTGATCGATAGCAGATAACTCCTCCGAGTCGCCCACCCTGGTACCAGTACCATGCGGTTCGACGTAGCTAACTTTCTCCGGTGGTACGCCGCATTCCAGGTAAAGCTCTTTGAGCAAGTGAGCGTGCATTTTGCCCGAAGGATGGGTGACGCCCTCTTCTTTGTACCCATCGCTGTTCATCTTGGCGTGAACTATGGTAGCGTATGCGCGCCTAGCATCTTTTGCCTTCTGCAGAAAGATTACCACGGCTGCTTCACTACGGACGTAACCGTTGTTAGTCTCATCGAAGGTCCTGCATTTTCCATCGATTGACAGTACACCTTCAAAAAGTAATTTGTTTAGAAATAATTAGGTGCAGTCTACTAATATTGTTTTCTCTAAAAACTGGAAAAAAATTTAGAGGGCACGTTTAGGCTTAGAGCCCTAAAAAGTAGTTTTTTCAATATCTACTGGTGCATATAGTTCTGAGAGTAACAGCAAAACTTTAAAATAGCAGAGGATAAAAAGAAAAATTTTAAATTGTTCAAATCTTTTGGTTAACCCATATTGACAATAGACCCTTATAATATTATATGACATTTCCCTACCTAAGGAGTACAAGTGTTTGGTAATAAGTGGTTGTAGCGCTAAATTCACTCCACCGACTAAGGCCGCATCGCATTGGCCATCACGAATTGCTCTGTACGCATTTTCCAAGGCGCAGAGGCTGGAACTGCAAGCTGTGTCTACCGTAAAGCTAGGGCCGATCGTGCCAAGGTAAAAAGAGATCCTGTTTGCCAGCATCGAGCGAGCGGTACCTTGGAAGCCTAAGGCATTTTCCTACGGAAAACAGGAAAAAGCAATGATTAAGAGTTTTTTAATGGTATTAAAAAAAAAGTCTGGGCAAAGTCTGGGAAAAGTCTGGCCGGAAAAGCTGGAAAAGTCTGGCTACGGCCACTATCCCAGACTTTTCCGGCCAGACTTTTTTAATTCCCACTAGATTGTATTGTAGTTCTCTCCCATTGTGAAACATTTTCAAGTAGCTAAATGACATTATAAACAAACATTTTAAACCAAGCCTCATTTAAAAATTATAATTATGGTCTGTAGGTTTCAAGAAAGGAAAGAATGTTTAACAAAGGATATCTCAAGTTCCGGATGGAATAATGACTCAAAATCGATACAAATTTTTAGAAAATGTTATGTACTATCTATATATACTATTAAAATAATTGTTAGTCTCAAACTATGTTCTTTTCAGGTAAATACTTTAAAAAAGTGGTTATAGGTCCCATAGGCCCTTAAGTAATTTTATAGGCACTGTTTATTACCGGATTTCCGTCGTAAAGTATATCTTTCTCCGTTTCAGACAAGCTGTTGCCGACAAAAACGCCGGTTCTGCTACCTCTTAAACAGCGCGGATTAACACCCGCATCCATAACAGCCTCAAAGGCGTGCTCCAGTAACATTCGGCCTTGGGGATCCGTTTTATGAGCCACCAAATCCTTGATACCGAAAAAAGTTGCGTCGAACTTCTCCAAATTATTTATTTTTCCACTACTATTAGGCATTTCTGGATCATCTAAATATTATATCGCATGTATTAGCTATTCTTTAATTCGTTTAATTTTAATTTTTAAGACAAGCATCTCGTGAAGAAGCATTCGCATGGCTCAGAATTGGGAAAATTATGCTTCGACGTGCTTGGACTACCATTTACACATAAAACTGTACATACCCAACTTCCACCGGCGTTCATCCTCAGTCACTAAATTTCTTCCGCTCATAAGATTTTCCGTCAATTGCGAAACATTATCCGATTCCGGAAATCGTCCTGCAATTCCACTAATGACAATTTCGTCACAGGGTAGAACTTCCTTTAATTTCACCGGACTTATCTTGGGGAAAGACTTTGCATTCGACGTCATCTTTTGGCTTCAAAATAATTCAAATTACGTTCGAAGCAGAAGAAATTAGTGAAATGCCTTTGACAGTCACGGTAAGCGCAATGATCTACAAAGTATGAGAAAAAAACACGCTGGCGCAAAACTAATTGCCTCAAAGTAGGCGCAAAATATACCACCTATCTTTCGTAAAAATAAGGCCGGTTGCCTATTCTTGTCGGTTTGTAGCCACTAGATGTATCGAGCGACAAGTAGAATGTGCAACGAATAATCGTGAACGACGCGGCATAGAAGTCAACTCGAAAGTGCCGGTGGTCGAGAAGTCGCAGAGCTTTTATAGCGCCAACTTTTTACGGAATACCGACGCCGAATAATTACGCATCGGCTGATCAGAATTCACGTATTTGGAGTCGTAAAGTTTTAGTTAAAACGATTAAATATTAATTTCTAATCAATGTCTTTTTCTAATTTATCACACAGTTTAATTAGATTCTTTGAACCCTAGTTCAATGTGTCTAAACAACACCATTCTTAAAGAATTCCATGAAAATTAAGTTCATTGAATATTAATAGTTTCTTTTAGTAATTAGTTCTTAAAAACTATCTTTGTTCCTCAAAGTGTAAAGATTAAAAAACTTTTTTAAATTTACAAAATTATTCTGAAATGAAGCTTTTCTAATTACAGTTTTTTAGTGGTTCTATTTTCAAACTGGAGAAAAAAGAATAAAAAGTTAACAGTTTCAAAATAACAACTCTTATTAATAAAGTTAACAGTTTCAAAATAAGTGAGAATTTTGCATGTCTTGTATATTTATATATCGCGAGGAACAAAAATGAGTCTTTTGCGGATAAATGACGAATTTCATGAATTCATTAGGTATTTCCGTATTGTCTGACAAATGAATTTTTATATTTGTCTTCACAAAGTGAAAATCACGCTAAATTCACATTGCATGGTATCAAATAAATTATACTTCGTCGCTTCGTCCGAATAGATAACTAAGTGATCTATTCGTATGAAGCGACTTGTATAATTTAGATCGAACTTCACTTTGCAAGTTCGTTTGATCGATCAAGTTTACTTCACTGGAGAGTTATAAAATTATTGAGAATGTATTTCATCAGCTGAATGAAATTATCAAGAGGAAAGATTATCTGTTTAATCACGCATGTTACTTATAAGTAAATTTCAAAAAAATATCTCAAGTTTTTATTTACATACTTCAGTTGCTTTTGTAAAAAAATGTACAATTTAAATCAATAATAATACAATTAGAAAATAACACATCCGTTCTTTTTTTCTCTAAATACAGCTCCATTTCCATTGGATTCTAGTGATCTCTGGACTAGAAGTGCCGTAATAACATCAAATTCTTCGCAGCTCTAACGAGTGTCTCTTTTTTCTGAAAACCAGATAAATTACGTACTACATAATTTTTGCATTAATTTTAAAACGAGTAAAACACTCCATGTTGATTTACCTTTTGAAAGCAGAAGCGGATGTATTCATTTCCCAGAGACTCGTGCTCCTGGCCGTAAAAGTGCGAGCCCGGGTACCCAAGTACTCCGATGTTGTTGATCATCCAGTTGGATAACTTTTCGCTGGCGTCGGCACCAGACTCTTCGTGCACGACCTCCTGGTTCCGGTCCAAGTGAGGCCAGGACGCGATCATGCAGTAACCGCCGTTGGGCACCACTGGTACCATTCCCGCGTTTCTGAACGCTCGCACCATGAAGTTCCGCTTGCTCGTGACGTTTCTCAAGTTGCTAACTAAGAGCGATTTTGGTCGGCCGAAATTCTTGTACTCCTCTTCGAATACGTAAGCGATGGCTATCTAAAATATAGGACAGATCATCAGGTATTTAACAGAAAATCATTTCTACTTATATTTTAATTTTACAGATGAGATTTGAATCGCTTCATTTTTTTAAGCGATAACTCATTTCAAAAGCAAAAGTCATTCGAACATCAATGCCTAATTATCATATCGATGGTCGAATTAACGAGTAAAAAAATCTTAATAAGGAGAAACTTGCCTGTTGAGGTGTGGGAGCATTCAGAACAAAATATTCCTGAACGAATGCTAGAGGACTTATAAGATTTGGTGGTCCATAGGCCCAGCCGATCCGCCACCCAGCGACGTTGAAAGTTTTACTGGCCGACCCAATCGTAAGGGTTCGTTTGAAGGCACCGGGTATTGTCGCTGAAATATAAGTTTCATCGATATAAACAAAATTGAAGAATTTAATTTTCCACATTAAAAAAAATGTTCAAATTTTAAACGAGCTAGTTGACGAAGTTCTACTTTAGTCTTAATAATGTGCTTTTGATTGCATCGCGGTACAATTACAGTTTTCGATTTATATTGCAATATTACCCATCCTTGTGATTTTGTGATAGTCGTACGTTATCCACTCGTGCGCTTCGTCGGCTATAATAATGGCATCCCACTTTTCCGCCAAGCTGAGAATAAATTTCATGTCCTCCACTGAGTATATCTTGCCGACGGGATTGTGCGGATTGTTAAAAATGATGCCCCTCGTCTTATTACTAAACAGACTTTCCAATTCAACTCTATCCAGTATCCAATCATTCCCCGTGATTTGATTGCCAGTTTTATTCTTCAACAAAAAAGTCACAATTATTCTCTTGGAAAATAAAAAAAATGAATTGCATTGCAGTGTTAGATATAATTTGTCCTTGTTTCTGCGCGAGTATACGCGACTATCAATCGCTCGCTAATTTACGTTTGAAATTGCGTTTACCAATTTGAGATTCGTAAATCTGGGTACGCCGCGAGCCAGAGTTACGAGCGGTAGGTATTTGGACCAAAAGGGTTCGATGATGATCCACTCGTCCCTTCGCTCAGCGGTGAGGCTTTCCAGTGCGCAGTGAAGTGCCTCCGCAGCTCCGACTGTAGCTATTACGTTCCTCTGTGGGTTCAGCCTCCGCTTAATGAGAACCGAATACATTTTGGCAATTGCGTTTAGCAATCTCGCGTGACCCTTTAAAAAATACAAAAATCAAGATTCTCAATTGAATTGTGTATGCAAAATAATTTGCATTCAAATTAGATTTGATGAAAAATTGAGAATTTTCCTTGATGCACTTGTCAGTGCGATACTCTTATCAGAGATTAATTACACTTACGATCCCAGCTGTGTATTGATTGTTTGAAGGATTGTTGGAAAGCGTTGCGTTAGCTAACGCTTCTCGTACAACCACAGCAACTTCATCGTCCGAGTAATCAAGCCCGAGATCCACAGCCGTTTCGGCGGTAAATCGTGTTCTTTAAAAAAATTAAAATTTTTCAAGTGTTTCGATGTGTTTCAAGGTAGTGCACGTGTCTTATAGAGCTTATGTAACGCCTCGATTATACAACGACCAAAAAAATCTTACTTCGTTTGATTTTTAAAGCTGTTTACTTCAACTTGAGTCGCACCGTTGGTGTAATTCAGAAGTACATAAATCTTCATAAATAGAACAATGGTAATATAGTAAATAATTTTTTAATTTGATATACGTAAAGTGATAAACTTTATAGTATCTAATACTCACCGACATAAAAAACAGTAACTTTTTCATTATTTTGATGGTTGATTAATTTAGTTACTTTAAAACTATTAGTTATTTAAATAACTATTTAGTTATTTAAAACTATTCAATAGAGTCCTAAACCTTTTCGACGGAACTGAAAAATTCTACGAAATAGTTCTTTTTTATATACTGCACTGTTCAGGAAAGAGTACCATGTAAATTTATTGTCATTATTTATGTTAAACAATTCAAGAAGTTAGTGTCATACTCAAGTACGTGAAATAAGTTATTGCTCCTTAGTCCAATGTTAATAAGTAATTTTTTAAAATTTATTTATACTAAGTATACGTAAACTTTAAAGTTGGACTAGCTACTGTAAGTCAGTATTGTAAATTACCTTATGCTTGTAAACTAATGCACTTCCTTTACATCATTTGTATTAGCTCAAGCCAAACAAAAATCTCAATATAATCAGAAATTAGCGGTTGCTTGCACAAATTAACAAAGGTTGCGGTGATAAGATAATTCTCAATAACATAAACAGCTAAGACTTAATAAATAATGACGTCCGCTAGTACTATTCAATTGTATATATAATTACTTTAAATATAAAAGGATGATAAATAAGATAAAAATTATTTTAAAAAACTTTTTATTGTAAAAAATTAAATAAACAATAGCGTAGTCCTAAATATAAACATTGTGTTGAAAATAAATGGCAGTCAAATGATCAACTTTGATTTTATTTCATTGTAGTCTCGAAGTACCTTAAACTCCTTAGGTTATCTGCTGCTGATTGCAAAGTCTCGTTTTTCTAAAAATAATAAAACGTGTTTGAATACTAAAGTTGGAGTACGGAAATTCCAATATTTTCTTCAGAAAATTTTTAATATTAAATACCTTTTGATAGCAGAATCTAATGTATTTTTCACCGAGATGTCGGTGCTCGTCCCCATAAAAATGCGATATGGGGTAACCAAGAACACCAACATTACTTATCATCCAATTCGTGAATTTTTCACTCTTGTCGGTGCCCATTTCGTGATTTATGCTCACTCGATGGTGCTGCAGTCGTGGCCACGTGGCCATCATGCAATAACCACCGTCTGGTACAATCGGTATCATACCAGCGTCTCGGAAAGCCTGCACCATAAAGTCGCGTTTTCTCATTGCGCTTCTCATGTTTGTCTTGAAGTGACTGTATGGCTTCCCGTAATTTTTGTACTCCTGCTCAAACGCGTAGGCTACGGCAATCTATCGAAATGATATTTAGAAAAATGTAAATAAATAAATTAGTGAGATTTCTTATCAATTTTGAAATAAGTACGCACCTGTTGAGGTGTAGGTGCGTTTTTCACAAAGAAATCATGCACGTACGATAAGCGACTGATAAGATATGCAGGTCCGTAAGCCCATCCGATCCTCCAACCAGCTACGTTGAAGGTCTTGCTCGCAGAACCAATCGTCAAAGTTCGATCAAACATTCCCGGTAAACTTCCTGAAAAGTCGATTATGTTGTAAAATAAAAGTACTTAAGTTCTGCTTGCAATGATACTTATTCCAGATATGCGAATAGCTCACCAAATCTGACTATCTTGCGGGGCTCGTAAACAGCCCATTCGTGGGCTTCGTCCGATATAACAATCGCATTCCATTTTTCAGCTAAATCTGCGATAAACTGAAGCTCACTCCTTGTGTACAATTTACCGGAAGGATTGTTAGGATTGTTCAAAAGGATGCCCCTCGTTTTCTGATTGAACAGACTTGCAAATTCCTCCCGATCTAAAGTCCAGTCACTTCCCCTAATGTGCCCACTTGTATTATACTGAAATAAATTGACAATCGATTTAGTTATCTTCTTATCAGTCAACAATCAAATTTATCTTATCTTGATTATTCGCTTTACCAGTTTTAGATTAGAATATCTAAGAATACCACGAGCAAGTTCAATTTGTGGTTTATACTTGGACCAAAAGGGCTCGATAATGATCCACTCGTCTCCCGGCTCAGTCAAGCCCTGAAATGCAATGGTCAGGGCTTCGGTAGCACCGACAGTGGCGATTACGTTTTCCCTAGGGTTCAACGTGTTATTGGTTACGAGGGAGTACAGGTTAGCAATTGCATTCAGAAGCCTTGTGTGACCCTACGTGAAAGTAACATGAAAAATATAGATTGTTGAAAAAAGCTCGTTTGAAATAGAGACGTAATAAGTTATTCAAGTTTTTCATTTGTGTACATTACTGTCTGTGTACTGATTCAACGAAACGTCATCGGATAATGTTGCGTTGACCAAAGCTTGCCTCAGAGACCATGGAACGTAGTCGTCGGATACGTCGAGTCCTAGATTTACTGCCGTGTTGCTATTGAAATGACTGAAATAAAAAATTAGTTTTGATCAATTGTTAGAATTCCTGACTTCTTTTCTTGCTTATAAATAAGTTAAACTTACAATAACCGAGTGGGTGGGGTTTTTCTTAGCGATACAGAAACCACTGAAGAAAATCTTACTGCTATGCAGATCTGTGCATAATTGTAAAATTTTATTTTATGAATATAAATTGGTTCGTCTGCTTACTTTCAAATGTATACTTACTAAAAACACTGCAAAATACTTGAAGTTCTTCATGATAAGAGATGTTAAACTAAAAAAAAGTAATAAGTACAATTTATTAGGTGTTTAAAATAAAAAATTACTAAATTTCGCTTATGGTAATTAACCATATAATATCTAGTAAAAACTTAACGGTAGATAATTTAAGTATTTGCAATTAATTTAAATTAATAGTTAACAAATTAAAATTTATTGAAATAATAATATGGCAATAACTTATAATTTATTGTTTCATACCTTGGACTATTAGATGTCGCTTATCGATGTGTCACAATTTTGATATGACATCTATAGTATGCCTACGTCTGTCTTAAATAGCAGTACGTCAAACTCACAAAAACAAAACAAATAGATTATGTTTAATAGATTTAGCATTGCAAATATAATGAAACTATACACTTGAATTCACAAAAAAACCTTTGATAAAGAAATATACAGATAAAATATTGTTTCGTTCCTTGACTCGTCATCGGATGTAACAATATCATAAAGCAGTATATTATTATTGCTTAAGTTTATGAATGTTATCTATTTCTACACGTGGAATTAATTATTTTTAGAAAAGAATAGAAAACGATGGGATTAAATTGAGACAATTCTTTTGTAAAACGTACAATGAAGCAAAGTGAAAAATCGTAAAATAGAATATTGAAAACATTTATGGAAAACTTGATATGGAAAGGTCTGTAATTTAACAAAAATTGCTGTGAAAAGAAAATCTTCAATAACAAATGCAGATTAGCATAATCTAATAATTAATTGTGTGCATTCTTAATATATAATTATTTAAGATATAGGGATTGTTAGGAATGTAAAAATTATTGTGAAACATTATTTTCTTAAACAAATATAAACGTCAGTGAAACGTTTTTACATTTACGAATTTTTCAGATTTCTATAGTGTTTAATTTTTATTCTATACATTTAGTCAGCAGTTTCGAAGTGTCTCAATCTCATCAGGTTACGTGCTACTAATTGTAGAGTATCGTTTCTCTGAAAGTAATAAACAAAAATTTATCAACCAAAATTTCACTTTCATTCATAATTTTTTTCCAAACTATACCGCACCTTATGATAACAGAATCGAATATATTTTTCTCCAAGATGCCGGTGCTTATCTCCGTAATAACGCATTCCTGTATAACCAAGTACGCCAATATTCTCTGCCATCCAGTTCGGAAAATCTTTACGTATACTCGGGTGGTTCTTTAGTTGTGGCCATGAAGCCATCATACAGTAACCGCCGTCGGGTACAATTGGTATCATACCCGCATTCCTTAAAGCCTGTGCCACAAAGTCGCGTTTTTTGGTCACACTCCTTAAATTCACCTCGAAGAGACTGTATGGATTTCCATAATATTTGTACTCCTGCTCAAGAGCGTAGGCTACAGCAATCTGTCGAAATGATACTTAAAAAAATGTAAATAAATAAATTAGTGAGATTTTTTTATTAATTTTGAAATTAGTACGCACCTGTTGAGGTGTAGGTGCATTTTGCACAAAGATATCGTGCACGCGCGCCAATCGACTGATAAGATGAGCAGGTCCATAAACCCAACCGATTCTCCAACCAGTTACAATAAAGGACTTACTCGCAGAGCCGATAGTGACTGTTCGGTTAAACATTCCAGGCAAACTTGCTGTAAAAATAGAATAGATGTATAGTATTGTAAGTAGGTCTCTTATAAAATGATTCTTATTCAATCTTTTAATGTAAAGTGATTACCAAATCTGATCATTTTGTGCGGTCTGTAAACTGCCCATTCATACGCTTCATCCGCAATAACAAGGACATCCCATTTTTCAGCTAAATCTGCGATAAATTGCAGCTCGGTTCTTGTGTACAATTTACCAGCCGGATTGTTAGGATTGTTTAAAACGATGCCTCTAGTTTTACTGTTAAACAGACTTGCCAATTGTGCTTTATCTAACTCCCAGTCGCTTCCTCTAATATCTCCACTTGTTTTTTTCTTAAAAAATTGAAGGGTCGATTTAGTTACATATCAATCAATTCTCGCTCGAAATTTATTTGAATTCAATTGTTCTCTTTACCAGCTTCAAATTGGAATATCTAGGAACACCGTTAGCCTGTTCAATTTGTAGTTTGAACTTAAACCAATACGGCTCGATAAGGATCCATTCGTCTCCTGGTTCAGTCAAGCCCTGAAATGCAATGGCCAGGGCTTCAGTAGCACCGACAGTGGCGACTACGTTTTCCCGAGGTTTCAATCTTTCATTGATTATGTAGGAGTACAATGTAGCAATTGCAGTCAAAAGCCTGTCGTGGCCCTACATAAATAAAAAACAGACATGAGATATCAGTAAAGGTGTGTACATTAAGCTTTTTATTTACGTACAATAGCGATTGTATAGTGATTGAACGACGCGTCATCAGATAAAATTGTGTTGACCAAAGCTTCCCTCAGACTCAATGAAACGTACTCGTCGGAATCATCGACTCTTAAATTCACTGCTGTCTCGTTAGTAAATTTTGGTCTAAACAAGAACTGATGTTTAGTTATTTATTAGAATTTCTGACTGTTCTCTTTACTAAAAAAACAAACCAAACTTACAAGTGCCGTCGATCAGAATTTTTTCCTGGAGATAAGGGATCTGACGAAGAAAATTTTAGAGCTACACAGATCTTAGAACAAGGTTTTAAAAATCAAATTTTATAAGATATTAATATAATTTTGTCTGACGTCATATTTTTAAATTTATACTTACTAAAACCACTACAAAATACTTGACGTTCCTCATGATTTTTAGAGAGATCAAAGAACAATGGACCTTTTAACAACATAAGAATAGGAAAACTATAGCATTCAAATGAAGTACGATATGTCGCACGTGGTTTTCATAAATTATAAGGTAAGAATTAGTGGACACACTGATATTGTTCCAAACGTGTAAATTATAAATTAAATGCTAGGTAAGTGTCTGTAAATCTCCTGAAGAAAAACATTAGGCCATAACTTGATAAAAAAATTTACATAAGATTGAATCCTTTATGATCTTTTCATTGTTATGTTCTATAAAAAGCTAAAGCAGGTCATATGTGCGATTAATAAAACATTGAGGAAGGTTGCAGTTAGTCCAACATAACTCAAACCAAACATTTTGGAAGGTTGCTGCGATATGTTTATAAAAACTGAATGTATTTCTTTTAATAATCTATTCAATATTTTTGCAGGAATAAAAAAAATAAAAAAGGATGTATTACGTCGATCCAGTGATTTTTCAAAAGTCTGTTTCATTTAAAACTATCATACACTGATAAAATAATACATTATCATATTCACTTACTTACTATGATATTTTTTATTTTCTATGTAAGGTAATTCTTAGCTTGGCTACAGAATATAAACTAATGTGGTAAATTGTTTATGGCGGTCTTTGAAAGGAGGATTTAACAGTTTTAAACAATACAGATTCATTTACATTTTAAAAGGCGTATATGCATATATATTTAATATTTAATAGTTTTTTTTATCAAGTATTTGTTTACATCTCAAACGTGTACCTGCATCTATTTAAGGTGGCTCTTGTCGAAATTCAATTACTATGTAAGGTTATCAAATAGATTTTGTTAGAACAAATTTTTAAAAGTTGCACTTTTAACTAACGGTCTTATGGAAATGGAGTAGTTTACAACAGGAACGTTTATACGAATTTCATATTTTTTAATGATCTACGCAAAAGTATTACAGAGTAAAATCGTTAGAAAAATATTTAGCGTTGAAAAATTTATGACATTCGTTTATGACATAAACTTCATTACGATATCAACCAAGCAAGGTTTTACTTTTACAAGAAATAACAGTAGATTTTCCATCCGTGTAAAAAATAGCGTTTTTCTCCATACATGGGCGAAAGTACGTTGACTATTTTTTTAAATTAAACACGAAAAATCATTGTTGCTACCTTCCAGCTGACCTAGTTTCACTGCGTGGACATGGTCTGTCGTTGTGCGCGATTGCTACGCTCGTGCTACAAATGTTGGGCGGGCATTGAAAATACACGAACAAGCTGATTATACATAAATGTAAGTCAGGAGAATCAGGGATAGAGGGAGAGGATGCTTACAAATAAATAAACATGCAATTCTTAATAAATAATTTTGTTTTTAGTCTTTATTTTTATAAAAACGATAAGAATTTTTATTGCTTTTATAAAAATAAAGACTGAATATTAGATTATTTATTGATAATTGTATGTTTCTTTATTTGAAAACATCATCTCTCTCTATCCCTCATTCTCTTGACTTACATTTATGTATAAGCTTTTACTTTTACATAAAAAGATATACTGTGTAGTCTATTTAAAAAAGTGTTGAAAGAGTTTACACTAATCGCTTTATGCATAAAATTGTGATTATAAAAATAACAATAAACAATATTTATTTATTTATTTATTAACATTATACGGGCTAGAAGCCCATTACATAATATGCACAGAAATAAATGTAAAAAATGTAGCTGTACTAAGTATTCAAGATGTCTTTAACACTTTATGATTAAACTAAGTTTTTTTATTTAATTTCATTTTATTAAATTAGTAGATATAAATGTTTAATAATCTCTGCTTATAATAGTTGCACTTACTTTGTACTCTAATAACCGTGACCCTGATCTAATGAGGCCACTAAACCTTATCTTTATTATGATTTTTCAGTCAATGTCATGCACAATGCATGTTATAAAAAAATTAAATTCTTTCGGGTGTACGGAATGTATATATTTATGCTACACTACCGTACGTAATATAACAATTAAAAGTAAAATATTGAATCATAAAAGGAACAGTGTTATTTAACGTTTTTATCTTTAAAAAAAGAAAATATTAGTACTGCGTAAGTAATCACCATTTTGTAAAGAATCTCAATCGAAATATCTCAGTCTCATTAGGTTATCCGCAGCTAATTGCACGGTCTCATTTTTCTAAAAACAAAAACAAAATTCAAAATACCTTACTTGATCCTTGAAATGTATTCAATAAACCGTACCTTATGATAGCAGAATCGAATGTATCTATCGCCAAAATGCCGGTGTTCGTCCCCGTAATAATCCGATACGGGGAATCCAAGAATACCGATATTCTTTATCATCCAGTTCGAAAACTTTTCACTCAAACCTGCACCGGCTTCTTGAATTATACTCGGCACATGTATGTCCAGCTTCGGCCAGGTGACCATCATACAATAGCCGCCGTCGGGTACAACCGGTATCATACCAGCATCTCGGAAAGCCCGCGCCAAAACGTCTCGATTTCTCTTTGAGCTTCGCATATTTTTCTTGAAGTAACTGTTTGGCTTCCCGTAATTTTTGTACTCTTGCTCAAAAGCGTAGGCTACGGCAATCTGTCGAAGTGATTATTACAAAATTAGTGTTACATTTAACGGATTTTATGTTATTATTACTAATTGTGAAATAAATTTATACCTGTTGAGGTGTGGGTGCATTTTGTACAAAGTGATGGTGTACGTATAACAAGCGATTGATAAGGTGAGCAGGTCCATAGACCCATCCGATCCTCCAACCACCCACGTTAAAGCTTTTGGCCCCAGAACCGATCGTCAGAGTTCGATTAAACATTCCAGGCAAAGTTACTACAAAAACGAAAGTTTTCTTAGATTCTTCTTAGGTCTTGAAATTGTTTATTCGTTTAACTCAAATTGCCTACCAAATCTGATGATCTCAAGCGGTTCGAAAACTGCCCATTCGTGTGCTTCGTCGGAAATAACATTAACGTTCCATTTTTCAGCCAAGTCTGCGATAAATTGCAGATCACTTCTTGTATATAATTTACCAGTTGGATTGTTCGGATTGTTCAAAAGAATGCCCCTCGTTTTATTGTTAAACAGACTAGCGAATTCTGCTCTATCTAACTTCCAATCACTTCCTCTAATATCCCCACTTGTTTTATTCTGAAAAAAATTAGGAGTCGATTTAGTTATCTTCTTATGGATTAACACTCGAAATTCATCGTAATTTAATTAATGATTTGATTCACCAGCTTTAGATTAGAATATCTAGGAACACCGTGAGCCAGTTCAATTAGTACTTTGAACTTTGACCAATACGGTTCGATAAGGATCCATTCGTCTCCCGGCCGAGTCAAGCTTTGTAACGCGATGACCAAGGCTTCAGTAGCTCCCACAGTAGCAATTACATTTTCTCGTGGATTTAACGTAAGATTAGTTACGTGGGAGTACAGTTTAGCCACTGCATTCAAAAACCTTATGTGACCCTGCATCAGTAAGAAGAAAAATGTGAATTACCCAGCAAAGATTGCAATTGCCTTTCGAAGAATACAATATTTTCGCTCGCGTACATTGCTGTCCGTGTACTGGTTCAATGAAGCGTCAGCGGATAAAGTTGCATTGACCAAAGCTTCCTTCAGAGCCGGTGAAATGTGATCGTCGGTAACATCAACTCCGAGATCCACTGCTGTCTCCTCGGTGAATGTTTTGCTGAAAATTGATTTTTAATTTAATGTCTGGCTGATCTTCTTAGTAACCAATCATTAAAACTCACAAGATCCGATCGCCTGAAATTTTTTCTGGTTTTAATGCTACACAAATCTAGAAGAAGAATTAACTAATTAAAAGATAAATTTCTTGATAATAAAATAACTTTGTCTCATTTCCTATTTTGTAAATACTTACTAAAGCCACTACAAAATATTTTATGTTTTTCATGGCTGCAGTTACAGAACTAAAATAAAAGAATAATAATTTATTATGAATTGATTAATAATCTATTGATTCTATTTAATCTAAATATTCACTTAAATTAACGACATTTTTAAAAGGAAATGTAGGTAACTGATGCAAGAAGTTGTGTAAAATAATAAAGATATTTGAGTACTTACAATTAAATTGAATTACTAGCTAAAACATTTAAATTTATTTGAATGTAGCGGTAATATGTTAAGCACTAGAGCTATACGCTTCCTACGGATGTGACAAATTTTGAAAATACGTAATACCTACATCTGCTTAAATACAAGAAATTAAATTAGTTTTTAGAAACTAATTAAATTAAATTATTAATTAATTCATGAAAGAGTTTTTTTTGTTATGGAAAATCTCTTTTGGATCTCAAAGCTGTTTAAAGAAAATTACACAGAATCTTGACTCATCAAAAATAAGTGTTCTCACTTTATCTTTAAAATAATTGCTTCTGAGCAAAAGAATTTTTTCTCCGTATAACGAAATATATTTGCAGCACTTCCAGCTGTATAACTATTTACATTTGTTTAAATAGCAGTACTTCAGTATGCCAGATAAATGAAGTAAGCCTTAACAGAAAATTAAGCATTGCTTACTTAAGTTTACTGAACATTATATATTTCTGAACGAGGAAATTGAATTATTTTTTAGAGTAATGTAAAAGAATTCTCAGCACTTTACACTTGTTCTATAATTAATGCGCCTGTGATAAATTTTTATTTAAAAATAAAACAAATGCCAGGTTTATATTTTATTCACTTAAGTATTATTCTTTTTATAAACGTTATAAAAAATTATACACGTATGTATTTTTACATTATTTACAAAAAAGGCATCCCGCATATCCCGCATATCACCGGGCAGTCAGATCATCCAATAATTTAGTATTTCTTTCATCAGAAAAAATTATTATTGTAATTCTTTTAATTTCTCTAATGCCTTCAATGATTTCTGAATAGTCTCGTTTTTCTGTAATTGACCAAAATTTAAATTATTAATACAAATCATATATAAAAACCGCAGTGAGCGTCTATAAAACAATAAAAATGTACCTTATGGAAACAGTATCTCATATGTTCTTCGCCCAAATGCTCGAACTGCTCGCCGTAAAATCCTGTGAACGGAAGGCCGAGTATCCCGACGTTCTTTATCAGTCTTTTGGCAAATTTCATTGCGGCACCTTTGACCGGTTTTCTCCAAGACTCGCTCTTCAGCGAAGTCCACTGGGCTATCATGCAGTAGCCGCCCTCTGGTATCACCGGCGTCATGCCGGCGTCCTTGAACGCCTGTACCATGATGTCACGTATCTCCCGCACGTGCTCCAAGTGCTCGGAGAAGTACGACTTGGGTTTGCCGAAATTTTTTATTTCTTGCTCAAATCCGTAAGCTACCGCGTCCTGTGAATTATTTAAAACTGCTTTTAGGAACAACGAAGTTCAATTGGCGCACTAAATATTTTTTTGAGAAATTTTGCAAAAATTCTTATCGACTCGAGTAATCTTTATCTTATTCATTTTTGTAAATATAAAAAGAACTTTAACATAAATTGAAACTATAAAAAGAGAAGGCATTAAAATTTCTATGCGACTAATAAAAGTAAAAAGCAGAATTTTTATCTGTTTGTACTTTAAAGTTTTATGCAAGTACAGACTAATAAAAGTATTAGCTTGAAATTGCTTAACGAGGCCCTGACTTTATTACGTTAAAACCATAACTTATTGTGTTTTAAAAAAGCCAGCATACGAACCTGTTGCGGAGTAGGAGGAGAATACACTGTGCGTTTGTGCAAAGTTTTCAGATGGTTCAAGATACTGGAAGGCGCGATGGCCCATCCAATTCTCCATCCAGAAACACT